>VUYV01000218.1:912128-1111952 GCA_008711295.1 Anarhynchus alexandrinus
CCCGCTCTGGAGACATTCAAAACGCGCCTGGATGCCGTCCTGTGCAACTGCTGTAGGTGACCCTGCTTGGGCAGGGGGGTTGGACTAGATATCTCCAGAGATCCCTTCCAATCCTGACCATTCTATGATTCTGTGTATGTTGTTGTTTTCTAACTTGTAGCAAGCAGGCTATTACTTCAGGTTTTAAAAATGTCACTGTCTTCTGCTGGCACAAATACAATACAGGAAATTTCATATACTCCCCAGTGACTAGCTTGGATTCGCGTTCGAAAGGAAACAATATGAAGTCGATAGAGAGGAGTGGCTAACTCTTATAACTGTCAATCTGAAATCGAAGGATGTAAAGAAAATACAAATCATTGGAACTCACAAAGAAAAAGATCCTAACTAATAGCATTTCTGGGGAACTCTGAAAGTTGTTCATTTTTTAGAATAGAGACACATTATTTAGAATTTATTTATTTAGCATTTTAGAATTGTATTTAGCTGTTATTTATTTAGAATAGAGAAACATATACAGACATAAGTTTATTAATAGATGAGATTTTTTTAAAATTTTAATAAAGAGAGCTAAGCATGGGCATGTGACCAAAATACAGAAGTTAAAAAAAAAAAAGAAAAAATAGAAAAATAGGATGGGGGAGGGCAGGGAGTGATTTCTCCACCTCCCCCTAAGGACTAAATAAGACATTTAGATTTCTAAGCTCTACTAAAGATTTGGATGAAAAGTTGTTTTAGCAAGTTTCCTTATTAATACCTTTTAACTAAATTGTTCCATTGAGTGGTACACCTTCCATCCACAGAGTACTTGCACCAGACTTGTCAAGCATCTTTAAAGAGAGCAAGGAGAATTTCCAGCAGTCCAAAAGCTGCTGCGTTTTGTCTGTGGTAAGAAGGGAATGCCAACGGAGGAAGGAAAGGCTGAGGTGCAATGCATACAGTATTGCCACACTGATGTACTCATAACTGAGGAGATTCCAGACATTTAGACCCAACATTTCATCCCCAATAGCTAATCTAGCCTCAGAGGGTCCTGGAGCAATGTAAGGAGTTGGATTAGCTCCTTTCACAGAACTGTAAAAGCTTCATGGCCCAGAAACTGTTGGATGACAGAGAAGGGATTTTCATTTCCCTAAATGGCACTATAACCATAGGCATCTAGGGATTTAGAGGATTTCAGGTTCTTCCCAGGCACCCTGTACTGACAAGGGAAGCCAAAGGGACCCTTGCCTATTTCAGGTGTAAAGGCAAGCAGTCATCAGACCAGACCCCACTGTAATTCAGGGAGGCAAAATAGGCATTTGGTAAACACAGCAGATGGAAGAGATACAACAATCAAATAATACAACCTGTTAAAACATTGCTTTCGGTAGGTTGCATTTTTATGCTAACCCATAACACTTCACTGACAACTCCCATGCATAGTTCATCAACAATCCTTGCCCTTTTGTAAAATAGTTTCTTAATTTCTCATCTACAACTAGAATAGTATTGATGTTATAATACTAACTTGAATTATAAGTTCAATAAGATGTAAACTGAGGTCAAGAAAGGAGAAAGGTCAGCCTGCCAATTATATCTAACAGCCTGTGTGATTGCTATTTGAGTATATTAAAAATACTTTGAATTTTATGTATATATGCATCTCCTATATCTGCTTCTATATTGCTATCACCTATAATCTAGAGTACATGTCATGTTCACTGTTAAACTTGGATCTATTGTGAGGAAGGCTTTGGTTCTCAACCACTCTTAGCTGCCCAATGCAGACATTTTTCTGTCTAATAGTAATTTTGATCATTCACGCTCAGAAATTTTCCCCTTATCATTGAGTTGTGTTTCTCTTGTTAATATTTAAGATGTTTTCCCACAAGCATTTGGAGCAAATAAAAAAACCTTTAACCATTTAAATAAAGCCTTGTAAAAATAACTTCAAGTACTTAGGAAAACACTAACATCCTGATTCTCTCTCTCTCTCTCTCACACATGCACAGAGCAAGACTCTTGAAACAACATCACACAGGGAAAATTAATTTTTGAAAGGCTAGCAAGGACAAAAAGTATGACCTTTCATAATCAGAAAATTATTTTTAGATGTGTAAAGAATTCTAGTCATAGTCTTCCCTGTACAATTTTAAATTCAAACACTGAAGTTACAAAGGTAAATTTTGTTCATAATGACATGCTGCAAGAACTGCACAAACGGTTCCTCAAAACCTGCAAAACTTGTGCCTTTCTAAAATTGAATGGAAGACTGGAAAGTTGTCCTGGTTTGAGGTAAAGCAGAACCAATTTTGTTCAGTAACTTCGCTTCTTAGCTGGGCCTCTTCTAACTACTGAAATTAACAGCATATTGTGCAGACAATGTTCACTTTCTCAGAGTGATAAGACCAATGTTTATAGCTGATGCCCAGGCATGGTATGCAGAGAGGCTCTTGCTTATACTTATTGCCATAACACCCAAGGCCAACCAACTTTGTTGTTTGCCCCGTTGGAAGGTCAGAAGCGAAAAAACATAGTGGGGTCCCACCTGCAGGGAGGAGCAGACAGGACAGGTGACCCAAAACTGACCAACAGGGTATTCCATCCCATCTGCATCATGCTCAGTATAAAAGCTGAGGGATCAAAGGGTCGGGGCTCTTCCTTCAATGGCCGACGTCTGAGGAGGACTCTGTTCGTCTGCCTGTGATCCCGATCCTGAATCCAGATCCGGAATCCGGTTCCCCTCCGTCACTGAGTCCAGCCTGGGACTGGCCCAGTGCCAGCCGGTGTCGTGATTGTCGTCTCGGGAGCTTGATACGGTTTTGTATATATTTTTCATTATTTTATTTTATTATTAATATTTCATTAAAGTAGTTTAGTTCTTTCTAAACTCATGTCTCTTTTTCCTCCTCTGCCCCTCTCTTTGAAGAGGGGTAGAGGAGAGCATCTGTCGGTCGCATCTGGGGTCCCCCAGGTCCCCAGTAGCCAATTTGGCCTAAACCACGACAACAAGGAAACAGTAAACTGTTATATTTACAGAATAGAAAAAAATAAACAAATGCTTATAAATGGAGTTCACACCTTCAAGAACTTCATCATGAACAGTAGATGTAAACATCTAGAATGAATATATTATCAAATACAGTAAATGAGCGCTTTCACAGCATAAATTTCATCTTGCTTAATTCAAATTAAATCTAGGAAAATCCATTGAAATGAATAAAAGATTGATCATAGAAAACAAAAATCTGGCCTACTTCATAATGGAAAAAAATGTATGGACAAAAGATCACTCTAAAATAAGATGGTTGTCAAGCAAACCAAAGCTAAAGTGTAAGTTTAAATCAAGTTTCCTTGAATCTAATAGTGTGTGAGGGGCATTCAAATCACCAAAGACAAACCTGACTTTGACACACTCTCTCTCTCTCAGAGACAGTCCATTTTTTTGTTTTTTTCTTGTTTTGTTTAATAAAAAATTTTGTTGCCTAGCTCTGCATTTGAACATGAACATTTTAATTAACAATGAAAATACTCCAAAGAAATTACAATTTCAAAAGAGCTAGACATTTTTATTATTTGCCTTTAAAATATACTAAATATTTTTTATTCCCTTGATTCCACAGGGTGACAAGTTGAAGATTTTTACAATGACTGACTACTCAGCATTCACTATTTTTAGTTGCATGTCTATCAGTTGGAAGGCAACAACCTTTGCTTTTTAAACCTAAGCACTTAAGATTTTCTGAAAGAAAACTAGAGTAATTATTACATTATCTTTCATCACTCAGACACAGAAGGAGCAGAGTAGAGCAAAAAAAGTGACTATTGTAATTAAATTAATTGTAATTCAGCAATATAGGACACATGCAACACCCAAGATTAGAAAATACATATAGCTATCTTCATTTTCTTGCTTCTGTTTTACAAAATTTGCATAGACTGTTAAATTCAGTCTATTACAGAAACTAAACAGGTTTAGAAAGACACACTAGAGTGTCTTTCAGATGTAGCTATGGTATAGTTCATTCTGTTTTCATCAAATAATCCACCAACACCTTGAATCAAGGGATAAATATTCCTATAGCTATATGGCATTTAATTCCCAGATTTTTGGATGTGATTAAGGACTAGACCACGCAACTCTCGGAGGAAATGAATTCCAACACACTTTTATTCCCCTTGTTATGTTTACATATGCACTGAACTTCAACTTGCTAGAGCAACCTGAAGGCTTTTTCAAAATTCACATGACTCATCAACAGACCTTAGGCTCCCCAGTGTAGGCAGGGAATGTAAATAAAGTGCTGGTGGTATCACCATTTTCCAAAGCACAGCTCTTATGGGCTGACATGTACTCTCTGACTTCTGTTGATGGTAGGGTAATCCTGCAATAATTGACATTGAAGGTTTCCAGCCCAATTTTTGCCAACAGTGAAACAAAAATTAAGTAGTAAAAGAAAGAAGAAAAAACAACATCAAACCCCAAACAGAAACATGGCAATAATTCTGAAGACTACATTCCCCTACTAGTTGTCTGTCTTGGATGGTACTGTTTCACAGAGCCTTTTACAGGCTCTGTAGACATAAGCAATGCAAAATAAAAGGCTCTCCTCTACTTCAAACAAAGGAAAGGAAAACCTGGAGCTAAGCTGAAAATTAGATGAAGAACAGTATGTCTATGCTATTTTATTAAAGATTTTTATTATTTTTTATTTTATTAAAGATTTGCTTTGTTCCAACTATTAAATGAGAACACTCCAAGAAACCCATGTTAATGATAGCGGACAATCAGCCACCTAAACTAGTTGGGCCTGCACTGCAGTAAAACATTACATGTAGTTATACTACAACTAGATTCTCTCTGAAGCAGGAAAAAAATACCCAAAACCAACAAACAGTACAATTTCATCACTGAAGAGGTAAGAGAGACAGACAGACGACATTCGAAAACTTCAGGGAGCCACAGTCTCGCTTCGGTAACCTGGCAGCGAGGCACCTCCAGTTCTTAGATGGCTCTTAAAAACCACTACGAGTGGGTTTAATTGTTAGACAAAAGTTTCTTTGTTTTGAAATTTGCCACATAAACTGTTGAACATCATCAGTTACTAGTGGATTCAAATAAATAAAGAGCTACCAGTCAGTTTAATTGCAGTATATCTATGTGAAAAGGATGTTAATTCAGCTAATTGATAACTAAGACTCTAAAATTATGTCACTCATTAGCAAACAGTCATTGCACGGCAACATCTTTTGGTTACTGTTCCAAGCGTGTTTAGATTTAAGTGACAATCTGAAGAATAACTCTCATTTTCCACTAACTTCCAATTATCTGTTCCTTTATTTTAGCCACTTCCATAAAAAATTGCAAACGCCTCTTTACTTTAGCATTTGCCACGCAGAATCATAAAATATTTTATATTTTTTATAGCTTTAATTCTCACAAACTGTTAGGAATGTGGACACCAAACACTTTTTTTAGAAGTTAAGTCAAGTATAAAAGTACCTGGTGCATTAACTAATGAAATATTTCCTGTGTTACAAATACATGTTGAGAAGCCAAAATATTCCTGAAATACAGAGACTTTTGAGAAGATACATATTACTAAAATAGATAAACTTAGCTTTCCACCTGTGCAAGTTTGTTTGTATAATCTCAGCACTGAAAGGCAACAGACTATGAGAAAACACTGAATAAATATCAGCCTGCTGAAAGACTCTTGGATTTCCCACTATTTTTTTCCATTTATCTCATGAGTTTACTTAGCATCAATATTGAAGATCAATACTGATCTTAATTGCAACACTCTGATTTCAGAAAGTATCTAATATACGATGAGGTAAACCGAAAGCATCAAAATTAACATTAAGTTGTTTGATCATGGTATCAGAGCTAAACATATTGGTTGGTTTTTTTTTTTGAGTAACCTGAAGTATTAGAGTCTGTCGTGCTTGTTCTACCTATTTATCTAATAATAGCTGCACCTTTGAGGAGAATGCAGCATGTATAGGGAACACCATATTTCCGATGGCTATTCTGCTCTGTGAGAAACCTGCTGGTGGTTGTATGTTTGTAGGCATTGATCATACTTTCTTCTTCACAGTTTTCTTATTATGTGCTGTGCAGATTCATGGCATTTTTACCTGTCAGTCATCTTACTTGGGTAATTTGCTTTTTCTCAGTTTGAGTGACGGAAGAAACATACTTGAAAAAAAGGTGCTTGCTTAAAACCTGCATTTGCTTAGCTTTTGAAGAAACAGCACCCATCGACAAAACTACATATCTCTGCACTTCAAAAGTAAATAAAAGAGCAAATTGGTCAAGGTAGGGCAAAACTAACATACTCAGTTTCAAAGACAAAGAGACAAAACCATCTTTAAGAAAATACAAAAACCCCACCTCATATTAGAGCCCTAAAAAGCACGTATAATACTCATGGACAAATATTTGTAGGAAAGAGAGTACCTGGAGAATATAAAAAGAGAATAGTGACGTTTCCAAATAGTTGAAAGGTGAATAGATAAATAGCGACTAGGCTGAATCTGCTGAATTTCTGTTCCCTGTCAGGACAAACCTCACTAGATGGCACTGTTACACACACAGAGACGGTGCCGGAGGGTTTATTTCCCTTCGTGTACAAGACAGTTTATAGTTTGGGGGGAAAGAAAAGCTGTCTTTTTGCAGTTGACTGTTGGCATTTGTCTTTCTAGGATGCCCTCTGAACTGCAAATGTTTGAAGGAGTTAATTGTTAAGGCAGAGATGCTCTCTGGGAACAGACAGGTAAAATATCTGAGTACAGACGTTGTCTGAATGTTGTAAATAGGACAAGTGGAATCTAGACTATACCAAACATGACTTTTCATTCAAGTGTAAGGCTCGGATATCTGTTACTGTACATACTATTACTTTGCAAAATTTTCACATGCTATATATCTTAAATTTACTTACATTCAATTTCAGCTATGTTAATATCCACAGATGAATTTTAAGATGCTAACTTAGTGGTTTGGGTAATTGCAGAGAGTGTCAAGAAATTAGGAATTCAAGGTAAGCAGTTACGATAACAAAGTCTTTGGGGAAGCCCAATAGTGTGAGTATCCCCAAGGCTTTCGCACTGCAAAGCTGTGGGACCAGATTTTTGTTCAATATACCAAGGTGTCCCAGGCAGTCAGCCTCCTCTCCCACCAGACAGTGTAGTGGACAGAAAATAGAGCACATCATATTTACAGTTCCTTGGGACACTGCTTTAGATTGATGTAAATACACAGATGCAAGCAGGTTTTAAAGGTACAGACCAATATTATTATGAAAGCAGACAAAATAATGACAGCATTCCCAAAAATGAATAGAAGCTGGATAAAGCATCATAACACAAACTTCTCTACATTAAGAAGCATCAAATCAGTGTCTGCAAGGCGGGGGGCAAGTGTTCTGGCAGCAAGAGCTATTATAAGAAAAAAAAAGCAATGCAATTTAAAGCAGATGTATTACCTGGTACCAAGTACAGACCATTGCCAAGAATAACAAATCTAGAAAAAATGAATAACTACTTAAGTTATATGCAACTAAGTAGTTTGGGAAAAGAGGAATAGGCTTTGATTCTACTGTTTTACTTTGTTTAAATAGATTGATCTGTCGGTATTGGTTCTGCTATTATAAAGCATAAGCAATTCAAACAGATGAGACCCTTTCTTACCAGAGACTCTAGTCTCCAAAACCCTGGGGAACTGATACATGTTGATGGAGAAGAACCAGGTCTCTAGTTTGAGTAGGCTGTGCACTGCGTAATTCTGTTTGCATAGGTAATACCCCCTCAAAATAATCATTTATATAAATCTTTTAATGTATTCACCAGACGTGTCAAGGTTCATGCTTTGAGCATGTGGCTAACACACTTGGTATCAGCCTCATACCATCTCTTCACCTCATGTGAGATGGCATATTTTGGTGTAAAGAGAGATCTGCTTGGTGACCTGCCTGTTTATGTCACCAAAGCAAGAACTTCATTCTTACTATTTCTTCCATTGCTGCTAGTTGTCAAGAATGATAACATTTTCCCTGGATTACAATGGAAGTGAAAAGCATTTTCTCACAAGTGATAAAGAAAGATAACAAACCTTCTTTGACTATTACAAATAAAAAAGGAGTTTCAAAGCTTAAGCAAATGTTCTGAAAGAAAGAGAAAAGCAAAACAAAATTTGAGGATTATACTCATACTTCTAAGTTTACTGAGAAATTCCTAAATAGATTAGCTTAATTTGTTTTCTAACTTCAACTCATAGTGGATTTTCTGACTTTGTAGATCAAATTTCAACCCAGAAAAAATTAGAGATTTTGAACTCAATTAAAAACGATGTTTTGGCAGAAGTCCTGAACAACACCTCTACTATAAAAAAAGCAAAAGAAATTTCAAGACATGCATGACAGGAAAGAAACATCATTTTGACATTGCAGTCCAGACACTGCTACTCTAAAACATTATTCTGTCTAAATAAACACCCTCTTTTCTTTTTTTTATTGAACACTCTATCCTCGTGCTCCAAATCTTTTTTGCTTTTCTTTCCGATAACTCCATTTTTCAAATAGATACCCCAAAACTCCCCATTCAATCACATTCACCACCCAGTCATTCTCTTCTCAAACCGAACACCTTTTTCTCCCTCATAAACACATCCAGAAGCCTCTCCATAGTAACTGCTTTCTCTTTCTGGATGACTGCTACTCAAAAAAACCCAACAGGATCAGCTGATCTTTCTTGGGGGAAAGAAAGATAATGGCCATGGGAAAACAATGTAATGCAAGTCCTGATGTAACCTGAACAATAATTCTACTGCACAGACTATAACAATGACAGCTAGCAACACAAATATTGCTTTGTACACGCTTGTGAACTTTGACAAGTACATGGAATTGCTATTATGTGAATTCCTTCAAGAATAAAAATAAGAGCAGCTAGGTTCTACACATGAGCCCTTTAGTTAATGTTTTCTCTTTTCCAGAGGACAGGCCAGTAAACGTTAAGATCATTAGAGGACATTCAGGTTAGGAAACTAGACATAAAAGAAATCTTTTATTGTGCGACATGAGGATCTAACAAAACTTTGCAAAATGTAAATATATAAACAAATACAGACATATAAACTTTCAGAAATTCCCAGGTGCTCACAAATAGCTTGGCTCCAAAGGCAAAAATTCAAGTCAGCACCTTGAAACAAGAATTTATGGGGAAAGAAATGTGTAGAAGTTCAGCTGAGTAGGGCGTTTTTCAAACTATTTTACATTTTTGTGCCAGACTGTCTCTTTATTAAAACACTGTGTAAGAAACAAACATGTAAGGAGACAAATCTGCAGGGAAAGTTGCTAGATCTTGATTTTTTTAAATTAGGCACATAATAAAATGTCTACAAAATTATTAAATTCTGTTGACTAAAAGTAATGCTATGCTTAATAACAGACAGTGTGGGTTTTCTACCTTGCTTAAAATTACAATACTTTGCCAGTACAGGTAGCGGTTTTGATGAGACAGAACACAACACATTGGTTCAAATATCGCAGCAGCCTTTCCTTCTCTCACATATTTATAAACAATGAGGCAATATTACAGCATACATGCACATGTGCAAGGAAAACTTTTGTTCTTCTCAAACTTTGTTAACTTTAAAAACCTAATCTCCCTCAGTACAGTTCTTTTAAACTTATACCAGTGTAAGAGAGGAAAATGGGACAAACAGGCATAGCTTGCCTAAAACTGAGGGAAGTAAGAGAAGAATGAGGTCTATCGCCTTTAGCTGGCACAAACCGATTTATGCTACTGTCAGTGAAATCAGAACCAGGTTTATCAGACTTATTTTTAATGCCTGTTGAAAAAATTTAAAAAAAAACCAAACCAATGCTCAAAATACATTGTTCTAACTAGGTGCACGTAAAGGAAGTTAACACTTCAGGAAGAAAATAAATCAAGATCTTCCATAATAAATGGAGGCTTGTGTCTGCACCGCCAAGCAATTGTTTTAAAAGGCTTCCTGGGCAGGTAACTCCGGCCCACTTTATACCCTTAGGGCATTTCAGCCACTCGTTGGTTGATGATTCTTTGTTTCTCTCCTCAGTTCAAATTGAGTTCAAGTTGAGTTCAAATCCAGGTAGATGAAAAAAAAATCAAAAAGAATAGCCAAATTCTACTCCTCGCCAATCACCATCACTCCTGATTTCTGCTCCTCTACACAAAGTGGGCAATGTTTTTCATTGACCATGGCAGGAATCTGGAGTAGCTCTACTGAAGACACTAGAAGTGGTGGAATAATATTCAGCAAGGCAATGAACATTATAACCTTTCCCCATCTTGAAAATGAAAATTTCCTGTGGCTGATTCTCAAGATAAACTTCTTTGAAAACAGCAGAGTAGTATGGTATAAAGCCAATAAGACTGAAAGCACAATGTGGCTTATGTTTTTCTTAAGCTATTTACGTACAAAAGTACAGTCAAAAGTATGGATGTGTACAAATACATGATATCATGATGCATTTATGAAAAGTTTATTTGGAAAAAAAAAACCACACCAAAACCAACCGCATTAACTTTTTAAAATTCTGATTTCATTATGCACACTTAGATTGAGATTTGTGTTTCTCCTTATTTGGTGAACCATATGAAGGACAACGAGCACGAACCTGAGAACATCTGCAATTTATAAGCCAGCTAAAGAGGCTAAAAATACTCGTGTCGTATGCAGTTATACCTTGCATTTCAATTTCTGCATTCGTTTGCCAGAGTAAAGCCCTATTGGCCATAATTAACTTTCTATTTAATACACTTAAAGCAGGAAATATTTATGAAAATAATTTTCATTACTTTTGGCACTCTAACGTCCAAGTTTTCAGCTAGTATAATTTGGCTCAAGAAATAAATGAATCATGACTATTTACACCTGCCAAAATTCAGCCATTTTTCATTTTTTATGGAAACCATGAAACCTGACAAAGCAGGGGGTGTCTATAGTATATAGTATACAAAACAAATATACACTAGTTTGCATGTGAAATTTCTTAACACCCCCGTGCACATTTTTCCTAAAATGCTTAGGGTTTTGTAGTCAAAAAGCATTGTAAAAAAAAAAAGAGATCTACTCTAAAGATACCCAGACATGGGCAGTAATCCAAATAAAACATCCAAAACAACTGCTTAAAACTGAATGACTTGTATATACAAACAGCAAACATGCCCCAGAACTTTTTATTCTCATATGTTTACAGAAGCCATAAACCCTGGTTTCCGAGCAGTCTGATCATGGGAAACATTACTTACCTAATCTTACAGTAAATATGCAACATAACCTTAGCCATCTAAGAGATATCAGGGCTAGGAAGGTTACCACATGTGGATTTGTGAAGAATATATTTAGGAATATCAAGTTAAAAGAATTAAAAGAAAATATACGAATACTAAATGGGTCACTGACCCACTTGTAGCTAAGCTTCCATGTGAATAACTCAAAAGAAAATGAAAGAAAGTAGCAAGCAACAAATTGAGTAATTGTAGAGTGATACTGATTCCTGACTTGTCAGAGTAATACTGCACTTGCCTTAAAAATATCATTAGGAGGAAGAATCCCACCAACTTGAGATAAATAGAAGAATAAAAGAAACAATGCAGACCTAAAGAAGTTAAATACCTGAACAGAAAAGTATTGAAACATATGAACATTCATTGAACATATGAAAATGCAAGCCAACATCTGGAGAAGATATGTATCTCTTCAACAGATGAGGAAACCTGAAAGCAAGAGCAAACAAGTGGCTAGATATTGCGATATTCCAGACAGAGGGAGAGAAGTTGATTTCAAAAAGAATTTGAGTTGGGAATTGGTAAGGGAGCCATTCCCCATGAACAAAACCAGAAAATCTCACTATACAGCTCCCCTACAACTTCAGATGAAATATTAAACTCTAATCTTAGCGTGTAATTTATACACGTACAAAGGTGTCAAGGGAAGTACTGAGCGTGAAACACATGGAAGAGAAAAAAGAAGGGAAGTCTCTGTACTACTGCAATAAACTAAAATTTTGGAATAGTTTCCAAATGAAAAGATGGAAGCCAGTAATAATATTCAACCTACTGAGAGACACTACCAGCTACTCTTTAGAAAGATACTTGGAGATGTAGAATACCATTGATGTTTAAGAGACACAGTACAGAGGAAGTCTCATAAATGACAAAAACTGGAATAAAACTTGCTGTCCACCATCTAGTTTTATTGGTTCATTTTTGCAATTCAGCTACTGTAGTATAGTGGTCTGTTTCACCTGAGCTTATATATACAGGGATAAACAACCTGCAACCTCATGAAGGCTTTTAATCTCTTATTTTTAGCATCAAAGACTTTGACTCAACATTAGCAGAAAAGCTTTAAAATACTTGTCCTTCATCCCAAAAGTATTTGCAGCTCCAGAGTTATACTTTATTTAGCCCACCATATTGATATTAATTTTCAGTGCTGCAAGTTGGAATGTCAGTGTACATTAACACCTGATCTATAAAGGGAATGCTGAGATCTCACTGGAAGTATTAGTCACTGCGCCCTGGGAATGCAGGGTGTTTGTGTTTGTGTTCTTGGCTCAAATGTCTGAGCTAGACATGCCTCGATTCTTAATGAAACATACATACCACCAGACTCATTATCCAGAAAAGCTTCAGGATTAGAAACGTTCTTCAACTTATTTAGCGATTACTTACCTGCATGATACATTTATTATTTTTGATGGGCAGGAAGTCAGACCATTCTAACAAACACACAATTCCTTGGAGCACGTATCCTTTACCTATAGGCAAGTAACCCGTTTCTCCCATTTTCTCTCTCTTTTTTTTTTTCTTAAGGAAACTCTTTACATATTTTTGCTTTTGACAACTAAGAAGGTATTTTAGCCCAAGGTTTCCACTGTCACTAAGTTGACTTGAGATCTCATTCAGAAATCAGTCTCATCTTGGATTATTTTTTTTTTTAGGTTCGTAACTGCGACACAACACAACACAACAAGGGGATCTATCAGTCTTATTGAAAGTTCCCTGACTACTCCAGAGGGCTTTTCTACCAATCCTACTTCTAGATACAGCCCTAGGTAGTACTTCATTGCCTGAACCACTCGCTTCCATATGCTCTCACCCGCCAGCTGCTTCGACCTCTCTATTATAATAGAATTACTGGAGCTACACTCAGTTTCCCCTTTTTATCCCATATTGCTCTTTTACAACTTTACATCCAACCTTCCTGGCTCCTTGTTTTTTTATGTTTGTTTTGTTTTGTTTTTTAACTTTTCTTGGGAATTCCCTCCCCAGAATACATTTCCTCATGAATTCTGTAGGTCTAACTCTAACGGTGTCCTTTTTTGTGCCCCCAGCCTTTTCTGTTGTTGTTTTGTTGAAGCAGTGGTCAAGTACCTCCTCCTCTACTTCCAAAGAGAGGTTTTGTTGAGATGGCAATAAAAAATATAGCTGGTGTATTCTGCATTGCTGCGGCTAGACAACTACCACAGTTAGCTTGTCACTTACCTTTTAAGCAAAAAGAGCATTTGTACTTATTTGCTGATGTTTATTACATACTATTAATTAAGTAAGAATTTGCCATAGACTTACACATGATCACAATGAAAACCAGGATGAAAGGGGAAAGAAACACAGTGTAATTAAAGGCAACAGAAAGGAAAGATATAATATCAGATACAGTTTCCATGGAAATAAAAAGCTATGAAACCTTTTCTTTAGTGTTTTCAAACAATTCTCTCTATTTAGACAACTAAACCGGGACTTCAGTTACTATACAATTAAAGTGTCTATGCCAATTTTTACCCTCTCAAAATACATTCTATTATGTCATGCAGACTTTCTGACCATGGAATTTAAGACAGCTCCTCAAATGAAAAGCACCTGCTCATTCTATAAGATCTTTAACACCAGGAGGTTTTGGAAATTATCAGAGGGAAAAAAGTGAACTTTAAGGAGAAAAGAAAGAAAATTTACAGTTGCCATGAATGTACTTGCAATATTATGTTGCAAAAAGGTACAGAACTCCAGGTATTCACGATCAGTTAAAGAAGGAGATGCATAACAGACCAGGAAAAATGCCTCTGAAACAATAAACTGTTATATGAACATTCAGTCTCAATCAGCATCCTGTTTGATGATATAATCTACATCTGCTGCTTGTTGAACATGCACTTTGTTGGAATGTATAAAAAAAAAAACATTGAAGAGAAGAAGCAGCCTTGTGTTTCATTACCTCATTTGATATGCTGGAAGTTTTATCCATCTCCATGCTCTCCAGGTGCTGGGAAAAAGTTACATAATACTCCTAGAAAACCACAAACACACATTCTAAATTATTAAATCTCACTTTAATCACGCTAAGTCAACATACACAGAAAAATATTTGACTTTCATTTTGTTCATCTGGAGCATACTACATATCATTCCTAGAAATAAGCTCTGGAGTTCATATTAAGACTCCGGGTAGTTGCAGGTTTAAATATGCAATTCCATACGCACAACAGCACAAACTTAACATTCCATCTTTTTGCCTTGTTCAGGTAACAGTGCATGTTATGTACATATGTGTATACACACAGTCTCACCCATTTCATAAACAGTACAATTTTCATAAATTCAGTTGTGTACACACAATTCTTTGCCATATATGAGTTACCTTAAAAGCAGTAAGCTTCTCTCACTTTACACCCATGTTAATATTCTGTGTGAAATGACGGAACAGCAGTCTCACTCTTGAACCAGTTCAAAAGCTTAAGCTCCAATAAGTGAGAGAAGCAAAATAAGAAAACCACTCAACATTTATTTTTGCAACTAGCTTAAAATATCTTGGGGTTTATTTTTCTTTCAGGATATATTTCTCTTTCCATTATCCAAGTTTCACAGACATTTTTAATGCAGATAGCTTTCAGAAATAAAAAACCAAAACCCAACATAGAACAGAACTTAGGGAGCATAAAGACCTGTAGGCCTCAAAATTTGCAGCGTTTTGAAATAAGCATATATATTTTCAGCTTCAGCATACATCTTTCAGGTAACAGTGAAAGAAATCAGTCTTTCATTGATTAATTCGATGTGAATACATTACATGGGATTGTTCATGACTATGAGATATGAGATGTATATTTTCCTTACTGACAGACAGCTTAGGTGGATTTCAGCCTGTATTACAAGCTATAGACACTTTGCTTTACAGTCACAATTAATGACTTGCAAAACTATAACCAATAGCCTTGCTTGTACAGAATTTTCCCTGAGTATTTGTCAATATTTGGTACTTTGGATATCTACAATTAAATCTCTGCAGCTTCAAAGCAATTTTAGGTCCTCATCCCTCAGTTCCCAGACCAACACACAGCCCCCACCAAAAAAACTCTAAAATAGTCTCTGCTACACTTATGAAGAATCTGTTACACAGTATTAGAACTAAAAAAATTATTTTTTGTTGAATATCATAGCAGTGCTAAGAATACAACGTATCACAGAATTTCTTATATACAAAGTCACAATGATGTCTCTACATTTATTTCAACATATTGCCTATACATCTATCCGTCTTCTGCGTAAATCAACTCAGGGAAACTAGGCAATATATCTGGTCAGTGGCACTCGCACACAAGCTATGAGCAACTTTATAAGTCTTCAGAGAAAAAAACCATATAACATACCTTCATTTGCAAAGAAAATGCATTCACATAAAACAAGGAGATCTGTGTCAACCTACATACTCTTTGGACTGTGAAGTGTAATGAGACAGACCTACAAATTCTTGAATCAAGATAAAAATAGACAATTTACCATTTATTTAGGACCTGTAAAAAAAACTGGAAGAGGAGACATTAAGGGACAGCTGGCTGGACTATTCTGGAAGACTTTAAAGCAACAAGATAGAGAGAAAGGTGCAGACATACAAAACGAACAGATACATTTAGAACTATATCTTTGTGGTTATGTTACACATAAACAAGGAAGAAATATGGGTTACATCATTTACATTCGCATGCATGTTATAACATAATTGCTTCATTATTAAATTGAAGCCTCATGGGAAAGACTTTTCTGATACAAATAGAATTAATCTTTACACTCTTTTTAAGAACAAATGAGGGAGCAAAATTAAATGCAATGTGGGCTCTATGTACGTTTCTCACTTGTTGACAGGTTGAAAATAAAACGAACCTTGGATATTCTAAGATCAACAGCCTGACAGATAAACCAGAAGTAGAATGTTAACTGGTGTTTAATTTGCTTTTGTGGTAAAGAACAGTATGATTGTTTCCATCTATCTAAAGAGCATGGGGAGAGAGAATCCATTATTACAAAAATGTCTGTTCAAGTGATGCTGCGGGTATATTAGGATGTCCAAAGCAGGTAAATCCTTAATTCAAGAACCACTGTGTTTAACTTATTTTGCATAACAAAATTTTGCACATATTGATCTGTTAACCGTTACAGAATAATCTTCAAAATACAAGTCTCTTTTTTGATTGTTTTTAACACGCAAGGGCACATTCCTTGGATCTTTTCCAAGAACGTGACCTGTAAGTGACTAGCTATTTTCCTCAGCTATCACTGCAGAAATTAGTTTGTGCCTTAAAGTGAGGGGAGAATGAGAACAGAGAAGAATAAAAGGTGCAGATGGACACTCCTCACAGCAAAAAATTTTGCACAAATGTGCAGATTTGACAAGAATGTGAATTTTGAATACAGCTGTATGTCTTCTTGAAGGCTAGAGGAACAACATAGAACAGCAGTAAACAATTAACTGACAAATCATTAGTTTGTGATAAAGGACATACACAGAGTACTGTAGTCTTTTGCATGATTAAAATTTCTGTGAGATTTCATTTTTTTTATGACAAGTGATGGAAGAGAATTTTGCAAAACGTCTATTAGAGACTGAGCTTTTGAAAAGCTTGTGGACTTCTACATTTTAAAACAAAATGGAGATCAGAGACATAAGTGTGTAGAAAAGACACTTGTGAGAACCAGAATTAGAGCTAGAAAGAAAAACAAGCCTGAGATGCAGTGGGGCCAAACCAAATGTGTAAAAAGGTAATATAATACGATAGTTAGGGGAACTGGCACTATCAGATTCCCACCCACACACATTTAATGTTTCATCTGGATTTGAAATAGTCCGCTGAAAACAAATAGTACACAGTAGTGTGCTATTATAAAACACCTTTTGGAAGCAACTACTATTTCAGTTACTTTTTTTCAGTAATCACAGAATCACAGAATTTTCAGAGTTGGAAGGGACCTCTAGAGATCATCTAGTCCAACTCCCCTGAATGCAGTCCCTAAATTTCTGTAATAGTAAGCAAATACTGAAGCAATCAACTGATTCTGCTGAAGTAGTCACGGGGGCAAAACTTCTGTGAAAATACAGTAATTGTCAGAGTCTTGTGGTATACGCTTTCGATCGTACACTTTATTCCAGAAATATGTAGTATATGCTTCCAGAAGATCATAAGAGACCTGCAAATATAATTCCAGGGCCTTAACTAAAGCTGAGGTTGTCATACAAAAAAAATGGAAAGAAGGACTGACATATACATGGAAACATATCTGGTTTTAATATATACAGAAAACGGGAAAGAGGTAGTACTCTGACTACAGCTGTATTGGTCTGTCTGGTAGTTCAGGCTACTATTGAAGATAAGCAGTGCAAACACTTCAGAAGAAAGTGGAAAACTTTTGAAGTAAAAGTTGCTGAACCAGAGAGATGAAAGGCATAGCAAAGAGAAAGGGATGGATTAAATCTGTATTATATTGCTCTCAAATGAACACTAAATACAGAAAGGAAAAGGGACTGCTGAAAGCTCAGGAATTCTCTAACTTAACATTATTTCCAGAAATTTTAGAAGATTAGTATAGAAGTGTGTATTGTTAAAAAAAAAGATACACCATTTTGAATTATTACTCTTTCCTTTCTGCAATAACATTACTAGAGAATACCCACAAAAAAAGATGTTCTCTCAGCCATAAACGTGTTACATTCCACATTAAATTGGACAACAAAGCACTAAGAGACTTAGAAGTGGAGAAAAAAAAAATCATGAAGACTTAATGGGTAAACAGGAAGTGTTGAATAACACATCTGTTAAATTGCTAGCATGACACTGATCATGGACAAAAAAGGAGAACAATTAAAGAGTAGTATAATTACTTCCTGTTAGTGAGAGTTTATGGAAATAGAATGTTTGTTAGATATTGTTCTCCAATAATTTCATTATTATCTACTACAATACCAAACAACAACATTTATTTTTAACATTATGTTTAAGCGGAGAGATCTCAAATCTTAAAGCACAATTGCTGCTAAATAGGTACACATCTGCAAAAGTCCATTCTTGTGTGGTCATTTTTATTGATGACTTGGGGGGGGAAAAAACAACATAAAAATCAGGAGTGATAAAGCTCAAAGGTGAAACAAAGCTTTGGGAAACAGTTAATAAAGATGACCGATAAAGAGCAATCTTGGGGGTTAATCAGGTTCAAGAAAAAAAAAAGCTTTGATACAGCTGGAGAATTTAAATCAGGTAATTATCAGGGGATGCAACAGCTGAAAAAGTTTTGGGTAACTGTTCATTAATATCATCAACTACAACATACAGCTATGATGAAAAGCACAAATAAGAGCCAAAGACTGGAACTCTGAATAAGAGGGGAAAGCTAATATCTGATGACAGCTATAGGAATACAATCAAAAAGATCATGTCCTGCCTTAGTATTCCAATAAAAGAAAGCTGCTAAGGAATGAGAAGAAGTTTGGAAAAGAGCCACAAGACCGATTAGAAGACTGGTAAACATGCCTTAGAGAGGGGTTCCAGGATTTAGATCTATTTATCTTAGCAAAGAAAAGGTTAAGAGGTGATTTGATCTAATGTGTTAAGTAGCTACATGGGGATTAGTAATGCAATAAAAGGGAGTTCTTCAATCTCTTTTAACAAGTACCAGTAACTGCAATATGGATCTGGACAAATATATAACTGAGATTTTTAACCATTAGTATAGGTAATTATGTGAATAAAACTCCAAAGACTATGGAGAATTCCCTAATTACTGGAAATATTTTAACAGAAAGTTTAAGTAGTATACATTACCTCTAGCTTATCCCAGAACGGGATAAAACAAGTTTTTTTTGTTTAGAACAAAGTTCTTAGAACAAAGTTCTAAGACAATAGAGAAGAGACTGCCACCTAGCTTTGTTGCTGCTTATGTAGTCCTCTCAGAGGCAATTACTAATTCCTTGAAATTTTTATATTTTCACCCATTTCAGTCACTACAGCACATTCCTATTAATTATATTTGCCTTCCAATAGCATTTCAGTGTTATTCAGTCTACCTCAGAAATTCCATCTGACAAATATACACCTATACATACACACAATACATAAGTTATATAGCAAGGCTCAAAGAAAACCATAAAGCTTCTGTTTCCACAAAGAAAACTTCAGCTTACATTTATAAAAAAGTTTGACTCAATGAAATATTTTCTCCATGTCTCTCAAATCACTCATTGCAAGATTATTTTTTTATGAAAGCTGCAAACAAATTTAACAATGGTGCTTTATAAAATAATAAAACCCAAAATACGCTTCTACAGTAAACAAAAAGAAAATAATACTTGCATCTAACTTGAGTATACATGAACCTCAGGGTGCTTGCTTGGCATCTTCAAAAGAAAGGGAAAATAAATCCTTTCTCTGAAACCATGAAGAGTTGAAATGCATGCTCACCACAAAAAGATTGCTTATTCACATCCCCATTCATCTTGCCAAGATCATACATCTTCTGTCATATGGGAAACTCACACAAAGGCAGGATTTGCTAAACTGTATGGCACCTCCCTCATCCAGACTTCTTCCTTGTACAATGCAAGAACAGTCACTCCCAGCATGAATAGCACAACTTAGCACGGAGGTTTCTCCTTCAGCCTAGAAATCAGTTGTTCAGGAGTGAGCTAGTCTTCCAGGTCCTACCAGAAAAAAAACAACCCACAAAAAAAAANATCAGAAAACTTCACCACAACCCCCCAAAAAAAACAGAACGCCTAAACCAAACCAGAATCTTTATCCCCATTCACATACGGTTTCTACAGCACAGCTCAAAGTCACATAGAACCTCAGACAAGTAACCAAAGCCTCCCAAGTTTCCTTATGTTTTAGCTCTTGGAGCGCACTTTTTTTACTGAAGATCCACACCCACTGTTAGGTGAAACAGGTGTCCACTTAAGGCCAAATTCCAGCAAAGCTGTCTCAAATGCTCATGATTACATAAGAAAACAAAACCAAGAGAACAGCGATCTTTTAAAATGCTAGTAGAAGTCTGTTTGCAAATCCCACATGTACAAGTTTTAGTGTATTGTTTACACTACTTTTGGGGCTCCATCCACGCTTAGAGTGCAGAAAACACACCAAAACACTCATTTTACTTAGTCTGAAGTCCTGTTTTAAAAAAAGGATTATTAATAATCCATTACTAATAATAATCTTATTATAATAACCTTATTTGTATGACAGATATTACGAGACCCTGGAACAGACCTGGGTGCAATTCTAAGTGTCACTGCACAGATATTAACTAAGCCGTAGTCCACCAGTGCAACACAAAGTCAGAAAAAAAGCAGCATTGTTACCACGTTTACAGACAGGGAACTGAATCACAGACAACAGTAAACAGAAAACTATTGGTTTTGTCTAGATTAAGTCACCAAGAACCCTTACTCAATGAAAAAGCCATATAAGCCTGTACACACCAGCAGACTCAGAATTTAGAATAGATTTTCTCCACCTAAATCTATGCATTGCTAAAGAAATTTTGAGTAGGAAGGAGAAAAACACACACTTGAGAAATTACAAGCACATACTACAACAACTCATGCAGTTCCTGAATTAATCATACTAAATTATACTTAGAAAGTATGCTATTGTTTTTCTTCCTTTGCAGTTAATTCCAGAACATAATTTGGTACTCTTATTGAAGAAAAATGTGGTTTATAAAGAGCAAACTTACAGTGAAAAACACACCCCCAGCGTAGCAAATTTACATTTTCTGATAAAAACAATAAATTCCCTCAAAGGAGATAATGAACTGTTTTCTACAGAAGGGATCCCAATGAACAAGAAACAGAAGCTCAGAGCCTTCATCACATATTCTCCTCTTAAATAGATAAAAGCGAAGAAAAAAAAAAATCTTAGTTGAGAAATTTAGACAGAACATGCAATAAAAATGTTTGTTAGGGGTTATTAAGCACTAAGAAAAAATACTCAGTAGGTCAAGTGGCTGCGTGCAGTACAGATGTAACTGATAACAGGAACAAAGGCTGCTAAATGAGGAAAAGGTAAACAAAGTGATTCAATAGGGGGGGAAAAATGCATAATTAGGAAATTAGTGGGTTTTGTAACGCAGACTTTTGTTAAATCTTTGAAGTGATGCACTCATCAAACTTTGACATTTTGCAAAAGTCATCTATATATTCATAATGAGGTTTTGTGACATGAGATATTTCAGCATTTCTTTCTTACATTTCAGGATTTGGGTTGAGGATGTTTTTTAACCTTTTATTTATAAGCAAATCCTGGCCCTCCCACTGCCATGAGCTGCACACAAACCTCTTCCACAGTGTCAAATTATTGCTGTTTTATTCAGTAAAAAAAGTGAAGTTAACACATAATAATAAAACTTCAATTTTCAGAACAGCCAGTGCAGTTCCAGACAGAGAGGAAACTACATCTGTAAAAAGGCCTTTCCTTTCCTTGGGCGAGGGCTGGACTAAAACCACAGTTTTTGACACCCTTAAGAATTCAAGTAGCCATGCACAAATGAGATCTCCGCAAACTAAAGCACTCCTATATTATTTCTCAAAATAGAGAAAAACATATTTATGAACATGTGCTATTTTACAGATGCACAAGCAAACACCACAAAAAGACGACAACAAAATTTGAGAAGTAACATAAAGAACTCACTGAGGTCATGCTGAATAATACGATGTGTGAATTTGTCTGATAGCACATGAAGAGAATTTTAAATGAAGAAATGTCACATACTGTCTGCTGCAGAGACAAATGCTGTTTGCTGCTTCTTCATTAAAATTTTGCCAGACAACTAATGCTTTCAACATGTAAGGAAGTTAAATAAGGATAAGGTTTTAAATGCAGACAATTCAAAAGGGTATTTTAAGATTCACATGAATATTTGGGGGGGGGGAATCACTATAATTTATATTTAATTTCCCTATATTAATAATTCATTGCCATATCACAATGCAAATGTTATGATAAAAATACTAATCAGTTGACCTCAAAATTCAGCCCAGCAGTTATAATGTATTCAGAACAGTATTTAAGCATGCAGTTTAAGGGTACATACGAAACTCTTTTGTGTCAACAGAAAACTAAGCACATGCTTAAGTGCTCTCCTATGTTACTTAGCATAATATTTTATTTGAGTGGCCTACTCCTATTCTAAATCTAAAGGCAAAAGCGAAAAAAAAACTAACAAGAAGTTCAATAATAATGCAAAGAATCCAACTGAAATAAACATGTTCTTACTGCAGTCCTCTAAGTGGGCTAACACGGACCTTGGACACAAAATCTAGGAAACATCAAGTAGGAGTAAGGAAATGATTTAATAGCAACATCTGGCATTAGTGAGGCTTCTACTGATTCATTTCTCCATGATTCAGAAAGGTTTCTGACAAACTGGAAAGGGTTCAGAAGGAAGTTACAAAAATAGTCTGAAGTCTAGAAAATTATGCGCTGCATAAAATTAAAAGTTAAATCGATTTATTACAGAGCCAAAAAGGTAATGGGTTAATTACAGGATCACATGAAAGTATGTATACAAAGAGATTTGGTAGCATTGCAATTTTGTTCTGCTCCCCTCCCCATTGATGTGAACCAAAGACATGAAGCCGACTGTAGATATATTTAGAATAAAAATAAACTGCAAAATTTTAAACAGTAGGCCAGCTAAACAAAACTGAGACATTTTCTATAACTGAAGGTTCTAATACCAATGCTAAAAGAAAGATACATTAAACAAAATCTAAGGATTTCACAATGCTTCTCTTGGCTAAATCTTCATAGCTTGTAGAACAAATTATATCACACTAAGTCTAAATCTACAATTGACTATGAGAAAGGATCTAACTGCCTCTTCAGGAATGGATTTCCCTAGTTATTGGATCTGCAATTTTGAGCAAACAATACATTGCAATACATTGAACTTCCAGTTTAAGTTCCAAGATTTCAAAGTTAACATTTATCATTATAAAGCAGTTAGAAGACTTTACGTTTATCATTTCTGTGATCTATTGGATGAGACCTGACTTCTGGACACATAAAATCTTAAAACATAATTACATGCATTTATTATCTGCTACTTTACCACTTACATTTCTTTGCATACTACTTTACATTTACAAACACACACACTAATTTGATTAAATCATGTTTTTCTTTGTGCCTTTGAAAGAAACTTACATAAAAACTATGCAATCTCATACCATTCTCTTTTGGCAAGTACCTCATGTTTGTCAGCCTTCATGATTATTTTTTTTAAAAAAAACACATCTGCTGCCCAGAAGGAGTAAAAAAAGTACAAAACAACCCTTCGGATTTGAAAACAAGTTGTTACCGTATATGTCTCTTCTCATGTTATAAATAATGTCTCAAAAATATCTCTACCACAGTCTTGTTAGCCTTAATATGCTCATGCTAGGTATGTGTTACTCTACTTTAGTCCATTTGCGTAATGGTGGTTTTTATTACTGCTGACTCCATTAAGAAAAAAAATAATTTTGAAAACATTAACAATCTCTTACATGCCTCTGCTGCCACAGCTTCATCCTGATACATTCATGTGTCATCTGCAATGCACTCCGAAAATAAAGGCACAACCAGTCAAAATATTTACATACTTCCTCATGAAATATTTCACACAAAGACTTAACAGGCATAAGTAAGCTATGATGAGTATGTTCACTGATCTTCAGAAAAGTACTTTGAGAATTTCCTGGCATGCAGAAATAAGGAAACTAAGCCACACATCAATTTCTGGAATGCAATGTAACCCATTAGTCTTGCTTTTTCTTTTCCCTCTCTCCCTCAGAAAGGATAATCAGCTGATATCAACCTTTTTTTTTCCACAGAACCCACATACATTGGCATGAACCAACTCAACAAATAAGCAGAAACCTTAGCAGGATCAAGAAGTTTGGTTTTTTTAGTTTCGTGGATGATGTTAGTTCCCATAGGTCTTTCCTTCATTCCACTTGCTAGACTAGGATCAAAGTCAAATCTAACATCCATGTTCGTTATTTCAAATTAGATGCAGTGCAGGAAACTAACGGTAGAGAGGGGAAGCCTGATACTCTTAGTGGCTTGATATTTTCATCTTCCAGCCGTATAAGAAACAGTATGTTTCTTGCAAAATGAAAAAATTCCATATGGACAGATCCATACAACTAGGCTACTAAATTAATTTCTGCTCTGAGTAAAGTAGATAGACTGGTACCAGCAAGAATATGTAGGCTTTTGTTTAAAAAAAATAAGCTTTTGTTTAATGACATTTAACTTAGTGGAACAGTTCAAACAGGAATATTTATTTCCTAATTACCTTGTTCTGCTAAGTGCTCTGCACTGATAACACAGCAAAAATTAGAAGCATTCAGGCACCTTTCAGGATCAAGTTCCATCACAGAATATAGATATCAGTTAGTGTTACAAATGAAGGGCATAAAGCAAACAAATGAATTCATGTACCACCGGAATTGGTGTACAGAGGTTAAAGAAAATCGATTACTAACAAGTGATACATATGACAAAGGCAGAGGAACACAACCAGCCCAGAAAATTAATCAGCATATAAATTAATCTTCTTACCTAAGAACAAATTGCAGTCTGAAGTATTGCTTTCAATATACCAGAATGCTAAAACTTTCTGCTGGAAGAATACTAACATGGTATAGCACAATTTCTGAACTCCTGAGGTAGACAGATCTTGAAATAAGAAGGAAAAAAGTTCCCAGTTTTCTCTAATTCTATTTACCTAGTTCTACAGGTTTTATCTAGCTCATTAGAGACAGTAACACCTTTGTCTGAATCTTGATTGGTTTGCTCACAGTGTTAAGACTGAACTTTAATAGCTGTAAACTTTAAGACCGTTTATGCACCAAATAAGCTGTTTCCACAGTACTATTAAAGGAGATTTAAAAGGAAGAGAGAGACAATTACAAAAAGCGGGTGGTGGTATATATGAATTAATGTCATTAATAACCTATATTTTTCCACTTTCCTTCTGTCTGAAAAGTTCTAGATTTTAGACTTTTACTTACACATATTAAAATGCTTTGTCGTCATAACTCATCCTGAATTCTATCAGCTTACAAGTCATACCTTTGAAACAACCTATTTAGACATTCCTTTGGACAAGCACAACTCGGTCATTCATACAACCAAACATTTTAAGAATATGATTTTTTTCCATTTATCTCACTGTCTAATGGACAATCATTTGCTTTGTTGCTATGGAATATACTATATTCCACCATACCTTATTAGATCTAACAGGAGTAGCAAAGACTGGAGGAGTGGTTCATTTCCCACCTTGACCAGATGAACTGTTTTGCAAGCAGGTCATTTCCAAACTGTGAACTAGAGATCATTCCAAAGAGTTACAGAGATCCAGCCTAGTAAATTCAAACAGTTCAAAGTATTGGGTTAATTGCAGAAAGCCTGTAGCCACATTATGAGTGCTATGCCAAAACATAGCAAACCCACTAAATCAGGAGAAGCACTAAGAAAACTATACAGCATTACAACCAAAGCTGTTTATCTTTCAGCTAAACTCAAGTCTCTGTATCATGCTAGCTTTACTACTGTTTTTCACAATTTCCACCTACGTAGGCAAATCGGTCATCTTTATTGCTTCATTTTTATCAGTAAAATAAGGATGAACATTTCCCACCTCATAGATGGAGCCAAGGTATTAAGCTTCCTTTAGCCAGCCCTAGTGGCCTCCCACTACACAGAGAGCCTTAATCTCTATATTCTTTTGCATGTCCTCATCCCTAGATACTTTTATAAATCTTAAACGAATTGGAAAACATATCACAGAATCACACAGAATCACAGAATTTTCAGAGTTGGAAGGGACCTCTAGAGATCATCTAGTCCAACTCCCCTGCTAAATCAGGATTGCCCAGAGCACATTACTCAGGACTGCATCCAGGCGGGTTTTGAAAATCTCCAGAGAAGGGGACTCCACAACCTCCCTGGGCAGCCTGTTCCAGTGCTCTGTCACCTTAACTGTAAAGAAGTTTTTCCGTGTGTTGGAACGGAACTTCCTATGTTCCAACTTCAGGAACTTTCTTAAACCCCTCTTGTGGTTTTGGCTGGGATGGAGTTGACTTTCTTACTAGCAGCTGATATAGTGGTACGTTCTGGGTTTGGGATGGGAATAGCGTTGGTAGCGCACTAATATTTTTAGTTGTTGCTAAGCAGTCAAGGCCTTTTCTGCTCCTCATACCACCCTGCCAATGAGCAGGCTAGGAGGACACAAGAAGTTGGGAGGGGACACAGATGGGACAGCTGACCCCAACTGACCAAAGGAATATTCCATGGTACGAGATTCAACGAGGCCAAGTGCTGGGTCCTGCTTTTGGGTCACAACAACCCCACGCAGTGCTACAGGCCTGGGAAAAGAGTGCCTGGAAAGCTGCCCAGTGAAAAAGGACCTGGGAGTGTTGGTTGACAGCCGGCTGAATATGAGCCAGCAGTGTGCCCTGGTGGGCAAGAAGGCCAGTGGCATCCTGGCCTCTATCAGGAATAGTGTGTTGAGCAGGGCTAGGGCAGTGATCGTCCCCCTGTACTCAGCACTGGTGAGGCCCCACCTCAAGTACTGTGTTCAGTTTTGGGCCCCTCACTACAAGACAGACACTGAGGTGCTGGAGCATGACCAGAGAAGGGCAACACAGCTAATGAGAATAAGTCTTATGAGGAGTGGCTGGAGGAACTGGGGTTGTTTAGCCTGGAGACAAGGAGACTGAGGGGAGACCTTATCGCTCTCTACAACTACCTGAAAGGAGGTTGTAGACAGGTGGGGGTCGGTCTCTTCTCCCAAGTAACAAGCAATAGGACAAGAGGAAATGGCCTCAAGTTGCACCAGGGGAGGTTCAGATTGGATATTAGGAAAAGTTTCTTCACAGAAAGGGTTATCAAACATTGGAACAGACTGCGCAGGGAAGTGGTGGAATCGGCATCCGTGGGTGTATTTAAAAGACAGGTAGATGTGGCACTTAGGGACATGGTTTAGTGGTGGTTTTGGCAGTGCTGGGTTGACGGTTGGACTCAACGACCTTGAAGGTCCCTTCCAAGCTAGACGATCTTATGATTCTGTGATGTCATGCTCAGTATATGAAGCTGGGGGAAGAAAAAGGAAAGGGAGGATATTTGGACTTATGGCATTTGTCTTTCCAAGTAAGCATTATGTGCAATGAAGCCCTGCTTTCCTGGAGATGGCTGAACATCTGCCTGCTGATGGGAAGTAGTGAATGAATTCCTTGTTTTGCTTTCCTTGCATGTGTGACTTCTGCTCTACCTACTAAACTGTCTTTATCTCAACCCACGAGTTTTCTGACTTGTACTCTTCTGATTCTCTCCCACATCCCACTGGGGAAAAAACGAGCAGCAGCTGCGTGGTCCTAGCTGGCAGCTGGGATTAAAACATGACAATCCCTAATAAATTTTATAAAATAATCCTTATTGGAGATTTACAGTGAGGTACTTTTATTTGTATTTTATAGACAGGGAAACGGAAGCAAAACACTCTATAAAGCTATAAAGTAAATCACTTATAAACTTAGTTTATAGACAATCATATGCTGTCAACATTAAAAAATCCTTGTCCCTTAAATGGATAGATCTTAACAGTTTTGGGATTATTCATGATTAATTTAAAATAAAGTAGAGACATATTGAGTGTATAAAGTTTTAAACAAAGCAAAGATAGCTAAAGCACAATATAAACATGCTTGGTGGCTTTTTTTTTCCTTATACTTTTCTAGCTATGAACAGTTTCTGGAAAAGATTACCAAATAGAAAGCTTCCATTTCACCCTTTTCATCAAGCAAGTGAAAATTTGAAATCAAAACGTCTCTGAAACTTTGTAAACATTTAGGTCTTTTCTTTATCTAGAAAAGGCTGTGAATAGACACTAATAAACCTTAGTATCTTACCAGTTAAAGGAAAGAGAAAGCTACCTATCCATCTGCATCAGACCATACTGAAAACAGCTATTTTCACACTCCTTTGTAACCACTAATTTGCCTTTTATTCCTCAGTTTAATGCATCCTTCACTTTACTTCTTGGGGAACTCCAAACAGCGACCACTACTATTCCTTTGTGTCTTTTAAACCAGGCTAATTTGAGTATCCCATTTGTAATCACAGACCCATAAAAGTGCTTTGATACAACTAAACGGGAACAAGCAGTTAGTACAGGCAAGTTTTGTTACTGCACTTACATCAATGATTTCCCACTACTTTTAGTTCTTTATCTAAGAAAATTTCCATAGAACACAAAAATGAAAATACTTACATTTCAAACTGCTTTGTGTGAGATAACTGAATAAAGAGATACAGCAACAAGTTACATTCTTCCCCCAAAGTCTTTATAGTCCTTCTAATTATATAATAACTTTAAGGTGTTTTTATAGGCCAGCCTGAGACATACCCCAACAATACCTAAAAGCACAGTGCTTCCTCCACTGAGATGGACAGGGGAAGAAGTCTGTATTATTTAAGCTTCTATGCATGAGAGAGTGAACGTCCCAAGCAGAATGATAGATATGTAACCATATTAACCTGAAGAAAATAATTATTCCATTTTGATTTAGAATTAGACTATTGACCATCTATTGACCAACACAATAAGAATCAAAGTGTGCATTTCTTTATACTTAAGAAGGGTGAGCAACTCTTGTTGCATGTTCTGAACAATTTCACTGAAGATGGAGGGGTTACTTCAGTGTGAACCAAAAGGAACATGTAGCTGCAAGCCTAAGTGTCTACAGGACAAAGTGCGGAACTGAGGTCATAAGAAGTAAGGTCTTGGGTACACTGGCCCCCAGGGACATTGTTTCCCAGTGAGTCAGAACAGCCAGTACACAGAGCTCTTACCTCTTGGTTGATCACTTCGTTTTTTTTGACTCATGTGCAGGTGGGACAGATTTACGTGGCACTTATTTTCTATACCTATTTCTGCTAATCTTGTACTCTACTAGTACAACAGTAGCAAAGATAGCACACTAGTGTTGGGGTCAAGACATTACGTCAGGTCCTAGTTTATGTAAAAAATGGCCAGGAGATGAGAGGTGGGAGAGAGTCTTCTCTCTCCCCCAAGCTAGCCCACATACTACTATATCCCATGTAAGAGTCTGTAATAAACACTATTGGAATAATTTTATATGATCCAAGTAACATGCAACCTATGTTATTAGGAGCTGTGAGGAATGCTGTTGGAAGCAGTGAAAATGATATAACCTTAGGGTTTTCCTTGAATGGCTTAACTTTAGAAGCATCAGAGAGTTCCGTAAGTCTATTAAGATTTACTCAGATATTTACTCTTCTTTAGCTATTAAAGGGAAAGATCTCCCTTTGACCTTTCCTTTTATTTGCCTGACATTCTCTTACAATAAAACACCTCTGAGCCATTCAAAAATAAATGCCGATTTAATGTTTTCTGCTGCCAAACCTTATGATTTACTATAGATATTTGACAGCATGTTACTTAAACATTTTATCTTTCAAAAGCACCAACATGTAACCTCAGAGTTAAAAAGAACGATCATTAAGCAGCTACTCTGCGTAACTCTACGGCCGTCAAAAGGGCTTCATGAAATGAAATGACAACACTGGTAAAACTATTTAGTGCTGTACACTGTTTTCAGATCAACAGACTAGTTCTTTAAAGTCCTGCATTTATTCAAAGATAAGAAACTTAGCCACGGTCTTCAGACCTACCTATCCTCGCCAAGCCTGGTGTAGAATATAAAAATGAATGTACTGAGTCTGACCAAAGATTTGTGTGGTGACTGTGACCACTGCAGTTCATAATGAAGTGTACACATGCACAAAGCAAGCAACAGGGATATTCTTTATACTATCTTCCCAGCCTTCAGCTACTTTTGTGGGACTTCCCAGATCACGTGCTTTCTAGGAGTAGAAGAGAAAATGAGATTCTGAATAAAAAAGTAATCCTTTTTAAAATTAAGGATATTTCACACTGTCCATCTCTCTTGTGCAGCTGGCTTAAATTTTATAAAGATGTCAGTCACCAAAGTTGTGTTTTGTTACTTTATCATGTACTCCTACAGGAGCAAAATTTTTAAAAAACCTGTATCTTGAATTCATATATTTTAGATTAAATTTTTATCAAAGCTTTGCATTACTTTCATTCATTTCACCTGATTATACCACCCGTATTAGTGTATAAAAAAAAAAAGGAAGAAAGATTATGCTTTACAAAACCTTTCAGCAGTTTTTATTGTACGGTAAAACTCAACATTTTGTATGTTGCTATAGCTCAAGGAAAATTTAATGTAGTTTGGAGATTTCTGGAAGGAATCTAATCCTGATCATAGCCATATGGAAAAACTAGAGGATGCTCACTTTAGATTTTGTATTAGTCATTATTCTTACATTTGGCTATTACTGCCATTTGTCTGGGTGTGATGACAAAATTGCCAGAAATAGGCAGCTTCACACATGGTATGAGATGTCTCACTAGGATATATTCCTTCTTCTGAGTCGACAGTTACTATTTGTAGAGTTTTATATCTTGTTTTTACCATTCAACTCAAATGTTTTAAAACGTGCTTGTAGGAGTCCTTCAGGACATAGTCCTACTCTCACAGAAATTAGCAGAAAAACTCCTACTGATTTCAGCCCTGTTACCAGAAGAAGCCAACCAAAATACCTCCCTTGCATTTTCCCTTTTTGGCCTTTGGGAATTTATTCTTTTTCTTTTCTCTTTTTTTTTTTTTCTTTTCTTTTGGCTTGACAGCCAAAAATCTATCAAAGAGCAGACACAGACTTCCTGATTCACTCTTTAAAGTTCATACTCCACATCATTCTTACCCTTCCACCTCCTCTTCCCTTCCATCATCAGCATGCTGAAGAACCACTTTCATGGCATAAAGCATTTTCAAATATTGAGTTTGATCATAATTTTCTCTTGGATGTGAAAACCACATCTCTTCCACAGTCTTTACTGCAACCACCATTTTTTTCTTATCAAACCTTCTTTATATAGAAACTACGTTTCCTTTCTCTCAGCCCATCTGAAGAGCGCTGTTATGCATCTGGCAACATCAGCAATGAGTTAAGAAACAGACAAGAAAAGTCCTTTCCTGCTCAAAGAAACATAACGTTCAAGGCAGATTCCTAATTCAAGGCAGGCATGGGCACTGGTTAAATACACCAGGATATAAGAATCACAAAGCATTTTTAATCATTTGTTTTGATAACAGTGTGATGACACGCATTATCCTTCCTGCTCTTAGAAAGGCCATGAAAGGAGATTGAAGGTTGGCACCTTCCAGAGGGCCTGCTATTTGTCTAGACAGTTGGAGAAACAGATGGTGAAAATAGAGTCATAGAATAAATTCAGTTGCAAGGGACTCTGCTCCAAAGAGGTCATCTGCTCTAAAGCCCTGCTTGATGCAGACCAAGCTTGTTGTATAATGAATTCTATTGCTGTACCATGAGCTGTATGATGAATACCCAACGGAAGCTGATGACATCAGATTCCAGTTCTACGGCAGACAAATAAAAGCTGCCTCTTCAGGATAAAACACACTAAGGAAGTAAAGAGTGCTATAATTCTGGCAGAGGAGATTTCATTTCAAGAAGATTAATTATTCTTAGAGCCAAAAGGAGGAAGAAGGACCCTTGCATTGTCAGACTGAAGGCATGTTATGATCTATTACCATGGATCCTATTCCTACCCTTCATTTGATATTAATTTTCAAAAGGGGAAGAGAATTCTGAATAGTTGATTAAGTTTAGGCAGTTCACTTTTATACAAGGCCCTTCCATGCAATGGACTTTTCCACTGAAAATTCTCTTATTTCTTCAGCTAGATTAAGACAGGCTTTGTCAGGAGTAAGGGAGGAATCTCTATCACAGAGAAGGAAGAAAGAGGACAAGAGGTAATATTCCTCAAAGTTTAGAATGTAAATCTATTCAATAGTTTAGAGCTAGGCTATGTGTTCTTGTGCACCATCAAGCACTTGACCCAGACTCTGGGGCAATTTATAGCTACAGTCTTCCCATACTTATCTAGTTAGTCCTAGTCACCTTCTACCAGACAGTTAGCACAGCCTAAACCAGCAAGTACACAAAGAAGTAGGCAGCCCTGAAAAGAAGCTGAAATAATTTAATAAGACATAAGAAATTTTTCTCCTTTGTGTCCAGGAAACAATGACTGGAATCTTGTCTCCCTCAGTAGCATCACATGATGAATACAGTTATCCTTACACGCAAGAGACCCTGAACCCGCTACTTCGGTGTCCTCCCAGTACGCCTCAAATCCCTGTCCAGAGTGCTGAAATCCCCAAGTTTTGGAAATACGTAAAGCACGCTTCTAGCTTACGGGATACTTCTAGCTTGAATCTGAAGCTCTTAATAATTAACATGAATTTAAATGCCTAATAAAAAAGGTGCAATAAAATTTTCATTTCATAGATGAAAGATTTGAGGTAATTTTTATCTCAGCTTTCTTCCCTTATATGTTCTCCCAGTTATTCAAGCTTTTTGTTCCCTCCTTACTGTTAACTCTGACTAGTTTCTACAGTTTCTCCTCATATTCAGCTGTAGAACTACCCTCAAATACATCTCATGGAACTTGGGATCCATATACCTACTAACCGTTTATACAAAATGCTTACTTTTTCAGATCTGCACTGAACTAAGAATAAAATAAAATATACTACGCAAGTTGCATAATTCAGAAGCTGCCCAGGTGGGGAAGATGAAAAGTGACAGATATCTTGCTGTAATGTAATCACATTTTGGGTGGACTAACTACTCACAGGAACTGAAGATTCACATCTTCACCAACAGAATCCAGCATGTTTTGCTCATACTGCTTCCAAGTGGAACAAGAAAAGTACAAGAAACCTTTGTCTTATTGAAATGTTTTCAGCTGGCTTAGTAGTTTGGAGTTTTAATTCAGAAGTAAAAATTCAAACTCACCTTTCAAGATATCTAACAAAATAATCAAAACTTTTCTCATACATCCTCTTAGTGTTAGGGATGAGTTACTTAGTATAAGTATTAATGTACTCTGTTTTGATGATTAATGTTTCCAGTATATATTACACGCCTTTGAAAGAATTATTGGTACATGTACCTTAAGATCTATAACAGAAGATTTATAATACCAGAGCCAGTAGAATTTACTGGTATAGCACTTTTAATACACTATTCCCTCCCCCAGTTGGGTTGTACATTAACATCAAGATAAGGGAGCCAATTCATCTTTTATGCTTCTCTGTTTCTAACATAACACATTAATTTGAAAACTTGTTAGCTTTTTTTTTGTCTTAACATGTTGTTAATGCTTCGTTTTCATGATTGCAGGCCATTTTTTAATTTGTGCTGACACATCAAAGGAATATGAAAAATATAAAAGCAAACTTAAGAGTTTATTACCACACAATCATTTAGGTTGGAAGGAACCTCTTGAGATCATCTAGTCCAACCTCCCTGTTCAATCAGGTTCTGCAAGAGCAGGTTGTCCAGGCCTGTGTCCAGTTGGGTTTTGAATATCTCCAGAAATTTCTAGAGCACAGGCCCTTCATAACCCATGGCATACCCATTTGCTCATTTTCTTCAAAATTAAATAGATATCAATGCCAAAGAAGAGAGAAGAAAGAATTTGGCCTTTATCTCTAGCATCTATAGAATAATTTTTCCTGACATTGTGCAAACAGTATCTCAGTTTTTAAAAAGCATACCATGAATCATTTTAAAGTTTATGAAATATTTCCTTGAAATCTAAAAGTCAGTTTGGGCTTTTTTTTTGTTCTTTTTTTTTTTTTTTCCTGGGGGGTGGGAGTGATGGTTTTGCCAGATTTAGGCTACTTCTTATATAAACAAAACACTGTCAAAACAATCAGAAAAGCAGGCACCAGCCATTCAAGTGCTACTCTAAATCAATTCCTACCATAAGCCTTAGTTTTCTAAGAAATCTTAATAAAAACCTACATTGTAAATAAATTTAGGCCTTAAGTTTTAATTCAACAACAGCTAAAAACATTAGAGAAAGGCATCAATTTTGCTGGTCTCATATCTTATAGATTTTCTATACTAGATGAGCTGAAAATTATATCAAAATAAGACCCATGTAATTTCTGTTTCCTGTCCTAAAGAAAAATAAACAAAAAAATATCCTTTTCTACAGTTAAGTTTTGCTTTTTGAAGTGTTTAACTTGGGACTTTTTAGACTAACACAGAACATTGGAGTTGATACCATCCAAAACGACCATGAAGAACCTCCGTCCCAAACTCACCAATTACTTGTTGATGGCATTTCCATGTACTCACTCATGGAAAAAATGGAAACAGACTACAGAAATCAGGTATTGCAGCATCTAAAATACAGCTTGAAAGGTACGCAAAAGAAAGTGACAACAAATGCCTAGTATTAGCTGGATAATGCAATAGGTGATAATGACATTTCTGGCAAAAGGTCAGCTCATCTCAAACATCTGTTAGGAATGAGACCATTAAAAACAAAGCAGTTTCATATTGTGGGGGTTTATGCAGACATTTGCTTCTGTTTTGATCTGCCGTGGTTTAGACTCCTTGAAGTTTATCCTTCAGTTACTTTGCTTCCTGTTTTTTTTCTTTACAAAACTTTAGAGAGTGTTTAACACTCAAACTCACAGTGACTAGCACTTTTGCAAACATTGACCAGTTTTCTTTCATTTAAAACATCTGATGAATTTGTCTGGTTATTGATTAAAAGCAAACCTGGGCTGCATTTCAAGACTGTAACAATACCTTACCAGAGTATTATGCTGTTTCCTGTTTTGTGAACATTTTGCACAGCTCAATCTACAATTCCTGTTTTCCTGACTAGTGTTTTCCACTGCCTTGCTCATATCTCCCGTAACACCAATTTTCAATTCAGTTCAAGATTCATAACAATTAACCACCCAGAAGCAACTACCCCACTCCAGACTGTAATGTTTAAGTGGAAGAAATAAAAGCTAGTTTTTATAATTTAGTCAAACATTTCAGAAATATTTCATTAAGAAAACTCATCAGATGAATTCTAGACTTCAAAATGCCTAAAGTTACTTTCTCCTAAAAATCTCATGACATTTTTACTAGTCCAGCTCTGAGGGCATGTTTGGTACACAGGCTGGAAGTCAGCAGAAAAACCTTTTATGGACTGGACGTTAAAATCCATTGTCTTCATTGATGTAACAGAGGCTTTTTCTATGACAGTAAAACTTAACTCCAGATATTCTCTGCAGGCAAGATGAACAAAATTACTTGCTTCCAGTCCGCCCAAAAAGGAGTGACCTTGGATTCATATCATCAAGGAAGGACAGTAACTGCATTTATGCAAAATGGTTATCGGTTAAAATACATTAACAGCACTGGAAGCACAAATTATAGTGCAGAACTCCATCACACATCTTTGGCCTTCACACATATGCATTTTTTTTGCAGTAATGTCAATCCAACTAAAGGGTCCAAGTCTGGATCCACACCAACCCAATCTATAGTCTGATTATTGGAATACATTGGAATATTCTTGGGCTGCGAGAACTCTTGGCGTGAATAGTCTCAGTATGATGGTGAACAAGAACTCTGGCCTCCTCCTAAATTAACATGATGTTTATAAAAATATAATCACTCTTTAAATACTTACCTGCTTTCAAAAGCTGACATTCACTCTGAATCTCTATTGGCTGCAAGTGGCTAGTACATAGCCACGATTTAAGCATCTCTATAGTCCAGAGAGCACTGGATGTTCAGAACAGTGCCTATCAGCCACACAGAAATCCTCGTTCAGTATGAAATCGCAAAACTCAGCTGTTTTTCACTAAATCTGTAAAGACCATAACCCCCTAGCTGGGAAAGCTGGCATACTCACAATCAATCTGTTAACAGGAGAGGCAGAGCTGGAAAAAGCAGGCAGGCTGACGTGCCTCATGATGCCATGTGATGAGAACAGACATAAATGGGCACCACATACGTATCATTAACACTGTTTTGTTTCTCCACCACAGCTTCTCTAGGAGCGCAAATAGCCTGCCAATGAGCTGGAAGCAAAGGCAAATGGCGGGAGCTGATTACCATCCCAATCCATGCCTCCTCCAGCTCATGTGGGACCTTTAACATATCCCAACGCTCACGGAATATGCTAAACATGGTGGACTGAATCTATCCTGAAATTTTATTCACATGCTCTTCCTACTACCCAGTGCAGATCTCCTTAATGGAAATGAATGCTTTAAAGTAAGATGAACAATGTCCTTACTGTTAAGACCCCACCATTATGGACCTTAACTGTAAGGACAATAGAAAAATTTTGGTAGTTGCAATGAAATTGAAGTCTTCTGTATATAGTTTTGTCACCTTGTACCTTCTTTTGACACAATCTAGACCTTCTGTATGAAAAACATGAAAATAATACTCCTTTCACCAAGATGTCATTTGTGTACAAACCTGATCCAGTGGAAGGCATTCCTGACCTAGTGGAAGGTATCCCTGCCCATGACAGCAGGGTTGGAACTAGATGATCTTTAAGGTTCCTTCCAACCCAAACCACTCTATGATTTCGTGTATGGGACTTTAACCCTTCTTAAAGTAGTCAGGTGTTAGCTAATAGTCAATAACTTACCAGAAATATGCTATGCCAAACAAAATAGGCAAAACTACAGAGCCTGAAGACATTACAAAAAATGACATAAATGAACTGCGGTTTGGAACAAAAGACCCTTTAGTAGCAATCTGAAAAACTATTTTACAAGTGTAACTTTCAGTAAGGGTCAGGAAAATTCATTCATTAGAATTACGGGAGGTAAGAGTTTCTTATAAATATTACAGGACCATTAAAAAGTGTCATCGCTTTAAAATGGACTTAAATCATATTCATTAATTATTAAGCATTACTCTAGTTCTTCACTGATGTTTTTAATGGAATGAAGTTTCCTCAACTGCAGTAACGTCACTGCCATCTATTTATAGACAACTTGTCTTTAGGTATAGAAGTGCCTTTTCATGTTGGTATCAAAGCCAGTTCTCACTTTGTAGCAAGACTTCTAATCTTAAATGAAAGTAATCCATTACTTGGTGAATGAAAGAGACAGAACTGAATTTAATAGCATCCCATGTGCTCATTCATAATACTATCAACAAAACAAAGTCAGATTTACAGGGTTTTTTTCTTAAAGGAACAATACATTCTCTTTATTTACATTTTCAGAGGCTTAAGATCTGAACAAATGATGTCAAAAAAGCAACCTACTGCTCAACGCCGATCTTTTCTCTTGATTCCTCTAGGCTATTAATACTAAACATTTCCAAGGTCAAGTACAGAGTCCAGCTTCATGAATTTATTATTTTTTTACCTTAAATAAAGAGCTATACTAGCTGCCAATCTTAATCTACCTCATAAGTAAGGGTTAGTACCTTTGCCAAGAACATTCCATTCTGACCCTCCCCCCCAAAATATGAAAATGCTGATAATGGAAAAAAAAAAAGTAAAAACCAAAAAACCGCCTTGCCTCTTTAAAAGTCAGCAACAATGACTACTAGACAATCTGTAGATAGGTTATACCAATATATACCAGATGCTAAACAGAACTGCCATCTATCTGAGCAAATTACGAGTTCTGTATCTCACTATTCCTATGTGTGCAGAAGCAGGAACTGCAGCCTTATCTGCCCCACTGGTATGCATTCACAGCAGCTCAAAACATAGTTTAAAAGTACTACTCTTCAAAAGGGTAGAAAGTCTTCAAAAGGAAATTCTCATCCCAGCATTGCAATTAAAAGAGTGTTTGCTTAAAAGGATCTCAAAGGCACTGCATCATACTGCCTCAGGTTCTCCTCAATCCCTGAAATGTTACTACTTTCCAGAAAAATCTACTATTAACAAGGTTGCCATGATGAAAGGAGATGAAATTTAAAATAGACTCTCCAAGATAATGCATTTACCTAAAAAAACCTAGCAGACTATATCTGTAGTCCTAGACTGAACAGTTCATTCTTCAGGGAGAATGAATACAGAACTGTTATGTAAGAAAGTACATTAGAACAATTCTTCTGGATTATGTACGTATCTAGAGGCTGAACTCTTTTTTTTTTTCCCCCCCTCAATAGAACACCACAAACAGCAACCTGAAAATGAAAAAAATAACACAGCCACTGCAACATGAGAAGGCAACCACAGCTTCAAAAAAACTGCCGGAGGTAAAGTCTCAGTTCCTTCAGCTTTATGCCATCTTCAGACAAACCAGTTTTCATTCTGACCTCAGCATTTGTGTGCGTCAGCTCTTCCAGTCCTATTTTTGCTTCACTTCTCTCATCTAACAATATCAGTGTCCTAGAGAGTTCTGGCTGTTAAATTTAAGTGTACTCTCCTTAGTGCCTTAGCTTTTTGCAGTAAAGAATTCTCTACATTATATAAAGATTATATACTGATCTGGGTGTAACCATGGGTGTTGAATTGCAATAGGACAAGTTTTTAATTAAACATCTGGCTTTAATGTTGTTATTCACACCAATTAAAAATAAAATCACCATAGGATAAAAGCTTTATTTCACTATGTAGAGCAGAACAGACCACTGCTCTGAGAGCCAAACTAGGCATTATATACTTATATGAACCTCAACTAGATAGTTTTGGTGGGGGTTTTTTTGGTTTTGTTTTTTTTTTTTTTTAACTGAAGCAGACATTTGTAATTACAATCCAATATAGGACAAGAACACAAAAGCTGTCAAGTGTTAAATTAAGTTAAAATAAAATACTAGTGGAAACTCATGCCGAAACTTACAGTTATTATCAAAATCTAAACAGTACTAACCAATAGAAAGGCCAGCTTTTACCCCAAAAAAAGAAATAAAAGTAGGCTGCCCGCTGTCAAGCAATAACATATTCCTAACTTCCTAATTTATTAATACAGAGATCTTACTAGCAATTACAAGACCCCCTGACCCTCCTCTGTTTCCTGTGGCTGTAGGAAGCCTTCTACTTTCTCAGATCAGTGCTTGCACCAGGCAACAGAGCTTCCCAAAGGTCCCCTTCACAAGTACACTCAGTTTGCTTGCTGGAGACTCTAATTTGTCCACTGGTGAATATTTACATGCAATCCCTTTGTAAGTCTTCTAGTCCCAAGAAATACTTCTGCTACTCCAATAGAAATATGTTTGGACACATAGCCTTAGGGACAATGAGGATAGCAATATACTTTCAACTTCCTCGTAGCCATCGTGTTCTTCACTTAGACCACTCCTACCTTTCAGGCTAGAGATTACTGCAGAATATCAGTGCCCTAAAAGGCCTCTGCCCACTTGCAAAATGCTATAGATCTGACTGAACCCCCTCTTCTTGCAAACGAGGGGAGAGTGTCAACCAGGTTTTACATGATCCTAGAATGACTCCTCATCATATAGCTCCTGTATGATTGCAGATGGCACTCAAACTGAAGTCCTGCCACAAAGACTCGGAGGCAAATATTTTCTAGTCTGTTACCAGGCTGATGAGAAGAGATGAGGAGGCAGCCTGGAAATATTACATCACACATACAGGAAGATCTCTTTTCAGGGCCAAAGAGGGACAGCTTTTCCTGCCCTAGAGTGAACAATGTGGTGCTGCAGCTGCACTTTTATGCACATTTCAGGGAAGAAAATGGCCCTTAAAGCTAAGCATTTCTCACTTTTCCTTTTAATTCAGATTCCCTTTAGAAAAAAAGATTACAAGACATTTTCTTTTAAACCAGAGGAAAGATAGGAATCTTAATTGGTCCTTTTAGCCTTTCAATGCAAGCCATATTGCTCAGTAAAAGAATATATACAAGCACGAGGCACTGTGTTTTTAACTCTTTAACTGTCATTAAACTCATGAATATCAGTATTTCATGACATCAACTGCCAATAGATTGTGTTGAAGTAAAAACCAAAGTGAACTTTGCTAATAACCATGATTACTGTAATTCTTGTGCTGTCTCCAACACACACAAAAGGGAGTCAATATACACATGCAAGTAAGCAAAAACAGTTTATAACAAATATTTTACTCCACAAAGAACTGAGAGATTTTAAATCATTCAACCACTGGGTTGAATCCACTGATTCAACCACTTTAAATCATCAGTCACTGGGTTATCTTGAATTCTTGTCAGATGAAATCCATTGCAGAATATTTAATGAAATCTGGAGGAAGATAACCTTTCCCACAGTGTTGGGATTATGAACAAGTGGCACTTACTGAACCTTGCAGTAACTAGTACCTTTCTTCCATAAATAGCCCTGCCTGAATCGTCCAAGTACAGCATAAATGAAGACAGGCCTAAAACACCGGGTATTGAACGCACATTCCTGAAGCTCTTAAATAACGCAGAATTAAACTCTGCAACATAATTTTTAGTATCTTGCCATAGTGCTGGTCTTTCTTTTATAAGGTAACTCTATTCCTATCAGCCAGAAGCCAACTTTATTCTTAGTAAACTTTTCTGTAGAAAAGTAAACCAGGCCACTGTCCACACATCAGTGTGGAATTACACCTGCATGGCAACACTACGTATAAATAAGAGAGTGCAAAACATTATGTAGAAATCTCTGACTAAATGAATCGTCTCTCTTTCCAACTGGAAAAAAATCACAGGTCACAACACCTTTTATGCACTTACTATGTAACATTTGATAGGGTAAACATCAGCTCAGTTTCAAGTAAATTTTGGCTATATCAAGTCACAAAGAAAGTTGAGAGTTTCTGGCGACTAAGTTAGTAACCTCTGAAACCTGAAGTTTTACATCCTGTTGAAGCCTTAAGATTGAAAATGTACAGTTTTCAAAAATCCTGATTTTTCAGGAAATTCTTTGAAAAATTCTTTTGAAATTCTATCACAAAGCTATCTTGGTAATATCCTGAATGATTATTCATGATAACACCAATCCATGAATCCCATCATTAGCACCATACATATCACAAGTTAGATGGAAATTTTTAAAACTACACCGATCGCCCATTTGTCAGCGTCCAATACTGTCCAACCAGGTTCTTTTAGATATTTCACGCATGGAAGGTGTAATGTTTTATATTAAATTTACTTATTTGAAGATAGCTGGTGTTACATGGGATTTCTGTTTTAGCAGAGTGATACAAAACATACTGAAACAACAATACAAATGTAAGTTACACTCAGCAAAATACAGCAATCATAATATACAGTTAACGACAATACCAATCTGATTCCCATTATTGGTCTCTATAATGTGCTCACCATCACAACTCTGGGCATCCCCAGTGGCCAAGAAGGAATACATGGGTTGAAGCCAGCTCAAGCCCATTGGTCTCTTCAAAATTCTTTTGCTAGTTGACTTGGTTTTGTACCCTATGTTGGGCTGAGCCGCATATTCACTCCCCCCATGCTGGTCTGGCTAACTCAGGAAGACGTTTACACTCTTTTAATGAGCTTTTAATGGGAGAAATATTTACACCACCAGTTGATCCATTCAACTTTGATAGCTGTTTCTCTAAACCAAAGGCCACTCCCTGGTCCCCTTTGTGGTGAGATAAATTCAGCTTCTTTGCAACAACTGTGGTCAGTCATACCCTGCAATTTTCCTCAAGTTTCTGAGCTCCCTGGCCACATCAACCCTTGCCCATCTCCTCTGAGCCTTCTTGATTTTAGGGGTTTATTGGTCAGTCAACATTACTCCATCGAGATATCGACAAAAATCATTACAACTACTTCAGTAATTTCCGAGGTAACAATGACAACCCAAAGTGATACCACAGTTTTAATACAGTTATGGATAAACCTAAAAAGTTGGCGCAACAAATAAAACATCTGTAATGGAAGAGAAAGTTAATTAAAGTTTGATGAAGCAAGTGAGACTTGCAGTTTCAAACTTCAGATGTTTCCATTTGCAATTAGAATGTATGTTTATACAGCCTGTCCCAAATAAAAACAACTGGGAAAGCTCCTAGTGGCTCTACGGTAGCTCAACCCAACTGTCCTTCCAGAGTATCACTGTATGGTATGAAACCAGAATTAAACATGTTTATAACCTTAAGACCTAATACTCTCCTCCCAACAAGAACAAAAATCCAAGTTTATCAAAGAATCATGTAGAATGGTTTGGGTTGAAAGGGACATTAAAGATCATCTACTTTCAACCCCCCTGCCATGGGCAGGGAAACCTCCCACCAGACCAGGTTGCTCAAAGCCCCATCCAGCCTGGCCTTGAACACCTCCAGGGATGGGGCAGCCACAACTTCTCTGGGCAGCCTGTGCCAGTGTCTCACCACCCTCAGAGTAAAGAATTTCTTTCTAATATCTAATCTAAATCTACCCTCTGTCAGTTTAAAGCCATTACCCCTTGTCCTACCACTACCCGCCCTTGTAAAATATCTCTCTCCAGCTTTCTTGTATGCCCCCTTTAAGTACTGGAAGGCCACCACAAGAACTCCCTGGAGCCTTCTCTTCTCCAGGCTGAACAACCCCAACTCTCTCAGCCTGTCTTCATAGAAGGAGTTATCCATAATTATGCCTGTTTCAGGCAACATGCAAAATGCTAGAATTATTCCTTACCAGGTAGATTTCTATTTGGAAATTTATGCAATTCAAAATTCACAATGCCATTTTGGTAACTATGAGATTGTCACAATTAATAAAGCTATAGACTTCATTCAAAAATCTTCTCAGAATTTCCAGTTTAGCACTATTTCATAATTCTTGTGCACTTTTGCTAGAATTACAACGCACTGCAACATCTTTTTTTTTTGTCATAAAATGAAAGTAGGGTGTTCTCAACAGCTTTTAGCAACATTCAAGTAGCTCATGTATTTAAATATTTATTTCATTTTTGTATTCGATTCCCAACCCCACCAGTTTATTTCACTTTTACTTCCTTTTATTACATTTCATTTTTAATGTATATATGAAAATTCTTATAAAACACTTCTATACCTGCATGCCTGAAAATATAATGCCTTGAAAAGCTGTTTTCATCACACTTCCAGAATTTCCTCATTGAGGAAATTCTGAGGTACAAACTACAAACATGTCAGCAGTATTAGAAACATGCATGAAGCAGGCAAGAGAATTGAATTTGAAAGCACACATTTATGAATCTCTAGGGGTGGACAACATGTCATCCCCCAAAATCTATTTTGAAACAAGCAAGTTTCTCTTAAGACAACATTAATTTGCTAATAAAAATAGTATCTCAGACATTCTTCTTAAGACGACACTCGGAAAAAGCCAAGGTGATTATGTCTTTGCCTGCAGCTGCAAATACGCTAGTGTACTGGATCCAGCTCTTAATCCCTCTTTCAGTACAGACAGATCACAAACACCATGCCACGTTTGTTGTACAGTGCTTGCTTCTCTGATTGATGACATCTATTAAGCTATCTGCAGCTCCCCTATTGCCTCTCTACACTTATTCAATTGTTTCTGCTCAGTCAGATCACATATTTAGCTCTTTCAGGACATCAACTATTTTGCTTTTAACTACATCTATTGCCAGACTACAAAGAATGAACTTCTCGCTAAATTCATCATTAAAAACATCATGTAAGGGAAGGGGACCCTCTTAAAAATGATGCAAGCTTCCAGTGACTAGGATAGTTAAATCTCCTGCTTTTAAACAATGCTCTGCCTTTGGAAACATAGACCCTAAGCACACAGACTCTCCACTCACAGCTGCTTCTACATAAATTTAATTAAGGACGCCCCAAGAAGTTGCACTACAAAGAAAAGCAGTGACTTCACTGATATACAGAAAATAAAAAAAAAAAAATCCAATTCCTATCCTTAGCTCTTCCACTACAGGCTTGCTGCTTACTCATTGTTAACAAGCTGGGAGTTTTTTCTTTTATAAATTAAACTCTCTAGCCACTTGGTCATATTTTTCCAGGAACTCCACTCAGCATCACAGTTCACCTCTCCTTGTGTTATGCTGACTAACCGTAAGAATTGTATGAACTACCGCGAAAAGGTGACAAAAACTTTTGAAGTGCTGAGGCTTGGGACATCGAAGAGCACTTAACTGTGATAAACTTAATAACACAGTGAGCAAGAAAAGTTATTGCAAAAGCTTTCCAATGCTCAGAGAGGATTAATATTCCAAGATGCAGAACTTCTTGAAACAGAATTAAAGTGGAAAATCTTAAATTAGAAACTAAAATTTACAATTTTCTAAAAATTACTGGCAAGCAACTCTTCCTCTTCACAAAGGACTAAAGAAGCTCCAGTAGCACATGGTATTTTCTCCCTCATGATTGTGTAGGTAATTGTATACTTTTATTTAGTAGTTAGACTATAATGACTTTCATTACTCAGGAGCTACTCAAATGAAAATACCCATGCTTTTGTTATGCATAAATATTGAAGACTATTTATTTCATCCAAACTAGTATATTTTGAAGAAGGCTTTTTATACACTGAAATACAGAGTAAGATGTATGGAACCCATTAGAACTTTACTGATTTAATGGCCAAGAACGTATAAAGGAACAATGACTCTTTGTCATGCTTATCTATTTGATCCTTGTCCTCTTACGTGACTAGTTCCAAGTACTAGAGGAAGGTAAGAACCCTGCACTGGGTATATATGAGATCCTAGTCTTTCCATTAACTGTTAAATTTTCATTGCTTCTATATTTAACGCTCTTCTCCACAGCTAACAGTTATGCAAGCCCATTTTAAATCTTAATTAATATTTAAATCCAGCACCCACCTGTGGCCATATTTCATATGTAAAAAACACAAACATAATGTTGATCTTCATATTTTTCAGATGTTTTGAATGATAAGGCATTGGGAACCCCTGGTTAGGGGATAAATTGTGCATTTATGCAGTGTTGTTGCTAGCCTACCCCAGTACTGACTGCTAGCTGGGTACTTTGGACAACCAAAATCTTTTTTTATATCTTCACAACTAATTAAGGGTCTAATTTTCTGTCAGAGAGTACTTAACTAAACGCCAGGCCTGAAGGTACAGGTTCAAGCTCCAGCCAATGAAAGTGAGCCTGAACAGAAAATATACCAATTAAATTTATACTGAAATGAGGGGTTACACATCAAGTATTGTCAGTTTTGTGGTGACCTTAAAAAGCACATTGTATGCTCTATTATAATTACCTCTTGTATTTTAAGGGATAACTGTTCTCGTCATGGAGTCGGCAAGTGGCTACTGTATACTGTATTTCAAGTAATCATTCCTATATTTTAGGAGTTTCTGAAAACTTAAATATTATTTACTGCTACCGAGATGATTAAAGTTGGTTAAAAAAAAATAATCTACGTTTCAGCATTTCTTTTAAATTCAAAACTAAATTTAAGGAATATGATTTATTTTTTTTTATTTTCATCTTCTATCTGCAAAAATGTATCCATTTCAGAAGCATTCCCTTTGGAATTCTAAACTTCCAACACAAAAAGGAAATACTTGTTTTTAGAAAAGAAAGGGTATCAACCAATATCCAATAACTAGTCTTAGCCTTTTAAGCTTTAAGAAAAATAAAACATCAACTGTATGAAAAGTCATGGGGAAAAAAAAACCCAAACCACTAAATGCTTAAAAAGTAAAATGCAAGAGAAAGAATACCCAAGGTTCAAAACCAAGAAGTTTCCCAAGTACATTTTTTATACATATACACACACACACAAAGATCAAGTCTGTTGAGTCATACACGAATTTGACTCAGTGGCTACAGAGTTACGCTTAATCTTGCTTTTATATTTTTTGGCACCTTAAATATTGAATTCCTTCCTAGACAGCGGCATGACTTCAACAGTGGTAGATAAAGCATACAACATGCTACTTTCTTGCAAAAAGCAGCCTGGATTCATCTTTCTTTGGTCCTTTTAGATCACCTACACCATAGGAACAAAAGAGGGAAACTCTCTGCCTAGCATACAGCACCAAGCTAGCAGCTGTTTTCTGCCTCTTACATACCACAGTGAAAAGCAGCTCTGTGCCCACCCACCTTCAGCTGATCTCTTACCAACCATAGCCTAGACAAGATTTTTTTTCCTGCATTTTCATGTGAGTTTAGGAAAAATTGGTATGTTGCCCTTCAATAATATAACATAGTCACTATTTAGAGACCATTTTTAATGTACAGAATCACAGAGAACATTTACAAGTCTTATTACGCAAATGCTGAGCACAAGTTAAGAAAATCCACAGTGTTATAAAGAAATTCCAAGGAGAACAAAAAAAAAAATAAATCAATTCTACGAATTTGAGCCACTAAATCTTTGTTTCAGCTTGGAAACATGTTGTTGCTGAAGGCCAAAATTTAGAAGCACACTTCAGAATTCTGCCTTACTATAACCAAAAAGAAAAATCAGTCTCACAAAACTTCTTAAATCTTAGTGAACTTCAACTAACAAACCCTTTCTACTACAAGGCACAATTTCTTACCCTCTGACAAAGTGCAACAATTGTTATGGAAGAGATTTCATTTTAAATACTCTTTGTAAGAAGTCTCAGGGCTTTTTCTTCTAGGTAAACCACTACTAAACTAAATTGCAGCTTCGCTAGAAAATTACTTTTCCAGCAACTCTACATTACTTAGAGAAAATCTACTCTGTACCCTGTACTATAACATAGTCCTAAACAACACACTAAAAAGCCTATTCACCATAAAAAACATAGTCTACTTACTTATCTCCATTTTGCTTTTGTTCTTTTGCAGTAAACTACCATTGCATGCAGACAGCGTCATTTCTGTCTTCCACTGGAGATTTCAACCAGGTGCAAGAAATCAATGATGCTTCATGAGAAACATGTGTGCACTGTAGAGCAGCAATAGGACTTGCAGGCAACTAGAATCTATTGCAACACAGTAACAAAAAGAATCACATGTAAAATTAAAATAATCATTTCTGTGATCTTATTACTCGTATTATAGTTATTTAATATATACTTTCTATCTAAGAACAAAATTTTATTATCACTGTCAAGATGAAACTGTGTTCAAAGTATTGTTCACAATACATAGAGTTACCATTAAATTACTGATCATTTTAAGTGAAAATATTTCTTGTGAAGTTGTCTAAATATACATATATGCATATATAGGGTTCTAAAAACATACAGAAAACTCATTTTCACAAGAAAGCACCACCCTAAAAAAAAAAAACTAAAACAAAAACTGTGTTTGGAAAAGGGAATTTATAGCTTCTGATTTGTGTTTAATAAAGAGTTTCAAGCAACTCTATTATTAACATTCTTTATCTGATTCTACAAATAAAGGTTCTTTTGTGTTACCATATTTTGCTAGACTTCAACATTTCAAAGCAGACCAATTTGTGAATTAAGTTCTTGAAACAGATACTTTTCATGTCTACGAATAGAACAAAATGAAGAACTGAAGTACCCAATCGCAAAAGATCTGTCAACAATTCTTTTATAAAGTCCCATTCTCAAGAGGCTACAATTATCACAGCATGAGAGTTTTTCAGGGAAATAATTTTGCCCTAGATGTCTTTCTGGCTTATAGTTTTGAGGTTGATTTTTTTCCCCTCTCTATAAATGAATAATGACGGTTCCCATGTCTGCAAGAGGAAAATTACACATTACTTTACAACTTGCACTTCTCTCAACAACCTGAAAAGACGGGACCTTACGCTAGGTCTAGATTTCACTCATTTCAGCTTCTCTGATATTTGAACTGAAAGCTTCACATTAACACACATAAAATCTAATAATAAAATTTAAAGGTAGACTCTGATATTCTTTGCTTTGAAGACTTATCTTTGGCTTAGATCATAAAAACATTAAAAATCTGGGTTTAGAGTACCTTTTCTAAGCTAATTAAATGACCCTTTTTCTTCCCTGCATGCATACACTCTCTCAAAATATAAATGCCAATAATGCAAAACATCCACTGTTTGGGGAAGGAAACAAATTCTGGTTCACCTACTATTTCATGGCTCGAATCAAAACTCCCTCGAGACAAAGGCAAGTCATTTGCACATTAGCATTCTAAATCACCTGGGAGAGCATGGCAAGGCTTTCCTGTTGCATGTTGTGAAAACTATTTTTATAGAACTCTGCAAAGGGCAGAAATAATAATAATAGATTTTAAGACTATTCCTATTTTTGGAAACTTGAAATGAACTGACATATTAATGGGTTTATACAACATTTTTGATACTTCTGAAAGTTTCTAATTTTTAATTTTAGTTTATCCTGTTATACCTCAGAGTTTTGTCATCTATTCTTTAGAGAAAATAGAGTTTTGAAAGAGTGGCATATAGAAAATACCAGAAATACTCTTAGTCAGCTATGTTTTTCTTCACATTAGAAAGAAAAAAAGGATCGTGAATATTAATTGTTTACATTGCTGAACTGTTGTGCTTCTTTGTAAACACAGCTTTTCAGACAATTTGGGGCTGGAGCACATGACAGGTTTTAAGAAATACGATTTCTAGTAACTTCCTTAACTCAGATCTTTTTTGTACACTGCTGTCAACTTAACCCTTCCCATACAAAATTCTCAAGGTCTTTTTAATATGTAACAGCCATGAAGCCATTTTTCCTTGCTATTTCCTCCTGAATCGTAAGTGCACTTGGCAAGAACTCAAAGCATACATGGCTGCTGACACTTCATACACTGGCAGAGAAGGTGAGGGTTGAATCACTCTAACACTTAGGAATTGATTTGGAATAGCTCTTACAGGTTTGGAAAAAGCTACTCGCTCTCCTAGCTACAGAAATGTTATACCACATCGTTATAGACTGAAAGAGATACAGACATACAATTTACGAAGAAAGCTATTGTACTTCATCGTACACTCTATTCCCTGAGCCTTGGCAACAAAGAAGGCGTTGAACCTCCTTTGTGGGAGGATGATTATTGAATTGTGCACCTGGCATGCACAAGACCTTTCTGTCCTTCATTGATTGCTGTGGGCATCAGAAATGAATGAAGTAGGGGAAGACAGATTGTTCTAATACTGTTTCCCAGCAGATAAGGACCAAGCCGGAGCGTACTTTCCTGGCTTCAGATAGACCTTCAGATATCTTTTGAATTCTGGAAGCGGTTTATTTATACTCAAAAATCTTAAAATAAATAATTCCTCACTTTCAACTGTCTCAGAGTAACTACATGTCTCCTTCTGTAACAAAGCAGTAAGTTCATTGTCTTGCCCAGGGCCACAAACTTCTCCCTCTAGCTCAGGGACTTTACAAACCTCCTGCTTTAACTATTATCTTGAATAACTTCTTCCCCCTCTCTCCTCCCCCGCTGCTGCTCCTCAGAACTGCCGCAGCCTGGTCTGCAATCCCCTGCTGAGTGCCCACCTCCCCCCTCCTTTCATTGCTCATACCTTTCATCTTTCCCAGGGGCATCTCCTAACACCGAACACCTGGGTCTCAGCCAGCTGGGAGAGGAGCTCTGCCTTGCCCACTCCTTAGGGCTTCTCGTCACAGGCCTGAAAGGGACAAGAAGTTGAGAATGCTTCCGGTTACTTATGGCAATATTCATCAGCTGTATCTAAAGATTAAGCAACTAAGAAACAAAAAGCTCTGGGGATTCAGGAGCAGTTTCAGAATACTAAAGAAAGGGCTTCAGCCATTGAGAAAAGAAACTCAACAAGCAAAGACAGAATGTATAAATCTGTTTTCTCAGATGATAGGAAAAATGGTATTTAGCTCATTTCCTGCCTGCTGCAGGAAACTGATTGGTAGGCATTTAGTTTTGTGTTTTATTATTGATTTTTAAATGGTCTTCATTCAGAGAAGAAGCTGTTTGTGAAAAAGTTATATCTTTGTGGGTTTTCCCTTTTTTATATAAAATAATTTTTTTTAAATGGTTTTAAACAATTTTTTTTCAGATTTATTTTCACCAGGTAACCACTTTTTTCTTTGACTTCTTTCATCTAGTTGTGTATCAGTAATTTTGTCCCTGAATATAATGTGAAAAAGGAGCACTTTTCAGGTGTTGCATTCTTCTTTTCTTTTATAGATTTGGACATCAAATCCTGAAGAGGATTTTTTTTTTTTTTCCCAAACCACATTCAGAGTGCTCCATCTCAGCTTTACTAACTTATGTCTAGCAACATTTATCTGACCCAAGCACCAAAGAAGACTGTGTCCAGAGCATCTGGTTCCATCAGAAGACTCATTCATGAGTCAGGTCCTCATCTGCCATTATTCTGTACTTTGAAAAAGAGGAGGAACAAGACTGTGTTGCAGAGCTCCCAACCTAAACTCAAAATTTTAACTGATTCAACTACTTTAGCTTTTTGCAGCTAGCGATTTTTTCCACCTTAGAAAACTGAGATATAGTAAGGATATTATTTCACTTTTCTTAATTAGATATGGACAGTTTCATTTAAATGTTGTGCTTTGCTCCTCGTGGTTTAGAACTGATCAGATAACTTGCAAAGTGTTTAATATGCCTGTTAACAAACAGTAAATTGTAAAAGAAAAATCTAAAGACACCCTTATCTGCAGACAACTCTTTTTGTTCATTTGCCTAACTAATTATTGTCTGAAGAAAATCAATTCCTCATACTTCAGTCAAAAAAAAGCGCTGTTCAGATTGTGAGGAGAGACATTACTATTACTGTGGTGAGAATACCTAAACTACTCATACATTGTCTTTTTAAAGTACCTGTCATCATACCCTATTAACACCTCTGTGAAAGGGTTGCCACAAAATTACTTTATAACTAGAATCATAGTAATTTTTTGTGGATGGTGGTGATATTCAACTACGATACAGACTGACTCACTGCCCAGAACACTCTTAAATGTTTCTCATTTTCTTGAAATATTACCTACCTTGGCTGTGAAAACCATACCAAAACATGCTTTTCAACAATTACATTAAGGCACACAGCTGTTGAGCTTTATTACCACTATGGCTATGATGGTGGTAAAGAATACTTTCTAGAAAAAAATATTATGTAATGACTCACATTGAGTTGCCAATAATATGGAAGTCAAAATGAGGTCAATTGTCCTGTCACAATCAAGGTTATGAACCCTTTAAATCTCACTGTTTCAATTAATTAAGCCTTTCATTAAAGGCATTTAGCATTCCCTCTGGTTTTGAGTGTTTTGTTGGTTTTTTTTTTAATAGAAAAGCAAATAAGACACCATTTTTTCAGGGCATAATTTTGAACAACATCTTACAAACTGGTCCTGGTACAACATTCCCTTCTAGAAGGTAGAACAAATCTAGCTGACAAGAATGCTTCCTCATAATTTGGCACAACAAACAGAGGACAGTTTCAGTTCTATTCCTTTATTACGTGCTTTTTTTGAGTCCTCATAACATGCAACAGAGCAAAAACAGATTTGTTGATGGCCAAGGATATAAGTAGCAGTAATACCTTTACCTGTTTTGTTAATCAGGTCTCAGTCATCCAGTGGCTATTATTTTTTGTTTGATATTTCTTCAATGTCCATAAGCTCTACAGAACCTTACAAAAAACAATAAAAATCCCAAAACCAAAAGCAAAAGCCTGTTGTCACTGTGCTTTCTTCTCTAGCTAGACTTTAGATAATGGCTGCATTGTTAAAAAGCTTATTACCTGTCAAATATTTTCTCTATATCCACAAAAAATGGGAAGAAAATGAAAATAAATACTGCTTACCCCCCAAAATATTCCTTAATTACTTTCACTGCATGCCATAGAAGTCTTTGTAACCAGCATGTCTTGCAGAGCATAAAAGTTGATTTATTGCCTAGTGTTTAGCCACAAAAAAAGAGCTTGAGCTTTTGGGCAGGTCTGTTTGTGAGTCACGGTACAGTTTCTGCCCTGCTTTGTTTGACCTAGACTATTGAGTCCTCTATGCTGACCCAGCAGCTTTGACCAAGGTATTGAAGAAATGGAAATGAAAGTACCTGTGTCAGCCTGACTTGCCATCCAACTACCACCTGCAATACAGACTGACAGTGGGACAAAAAAGCACTCTTTATCCTTAAATAATCTTCCAGGGATCAGGTATACGAACATGAAGCGTTGGCCTGGTAGGCACTGATGTCTGATATAGACTACTCAGACCTTCACTTACTTCTATCCATACATCTGTGACTACGTTGATCATGTGATGGGCATAGAGGAACTTGTACTGGTGGGAAAGGAGCTAGGGAAGGTGTTTACTAGCAGGGCTCTCTGAATCTCCCTAGGTCTTGATGCTGAATGTGGCATAGCTCTGTCATGATATTAGAGACAGAAACAACTGTGAGAAGCTTACTTTGAATAGGTACATCATGGAAGTGACCTATTCCTTGAAGTCCTTCCTTTTCCTTCTGGTAATCAAAGGCATTCTCTTGCACATCACTCAATTATCTGTTGCTTGTTGTTCATAACATGTTTTGGAATTCTTATTTATAACAACATACATTTTTATCTTGAGATCAAATCAGTTTTCATCATTACAATATGCAAACATACCTGTTTATACAGTACATATATCTTCTGCAATTACAGAAATTAGAAGCTGTTAATAACTTCCAATTAACTGTAATTGATACTATCATAATTTTACCGTCTTACATAAAAATTATTCTGCAGCAGAAAACACGGAAAATAATTGAATTTAGACAAGATGAGGGAAATATACCATGAGGGTCTTGAAAATATAATATGTTAAACAAAAAGATATCAAGCTTTAACTGTTCCCCCCTCCCTGTACTCAAAGCATGAACCTTATCCAAAGCTTACAAAAGCTTAACCTGTGATAATTTCCATCATTTTAGTTGATTATTCTGCAACAGCATATAAAATGAACCAGATTGGTGAATAATCCTAACAACAAAAGAACGGAAAGAGCTTTTTAAGTATTATTATAACATTTGACTAATAATGCTTCCATATGGAAAGTGTTTCTTCACGTAGAAAATACTTGAAGACAAATACTGTCAGATAAACAGTACTTGAGAAAGGAATCCTGACATGTTCCATGGTACCCTGCAGAAAAGTCCTGAAAAGCTCATTCCTGAAAACCATTTCAACAGAGCACAAATGTGATACTGACGCCAGTTTAGCAAAGACAGCACAAAGAACAAAAACCTGGGTTACTGAAAGGGCTTTGTGAACCCATATAACACTGCAGATTTAACAGAATCGTCTTGAAAAGGTGACGAATACTGAGTCTGTCACCATGCAAACTCTATGACATATGGCCAATAGATTGTTGGTAAATATTTAATAAAATGAAACATTAGTCTCTGACGTAAAACCTCTACTATTACAAAGAGGCAAAGGTACAGCAACAAAGCACGTGCTCTTTTTTGACAATGGTGCTGTGTTTCAGGTTGCCTATATCTACAGACTAAAATTAAAACTCAGTCTGTTACCACAGTGTAATACAACTCAGCAGAAGAGGCCTCTGTAGATTTCCTTTTTAGTTAAACCTGGCTTCTATGGTTCAACAGCTTGCCATCAGTGTAAACGTATATTGTTTTTGCTGGAACGTGTCCTTCAAGTCATCACTATTCCTACGTTAAAATCTTTACTGTAAAACCCAGTAGAGTTTGGGTGTTGGGTTTGATTGTTTTTTTCCTTTGTTAATATTTTATACTCTGTGTCAGGTGTAAGATGCACATGTAGCACAGAATTGGTGCTTCTAAATTAACAGAAAATTATAACACACATCTTAATTTGCTAGTCACAACTGCTTATGTGATAGAAGATTGGATTTTATAGAGGCCCAATTAACCTTTTCCTTTGGAGCTGTGATTTTAAATCACAATTACTAGTAAAAATAGTTTGGCAGCTTCAGTTCCAGTGGAACTCCAGAAAATAACATATTTGGCAGCTCCATTCATGACTGGTATGAATTGCCAGAATGCAAAATGCCTGCATTCAGATATACCATAACAGAGTTATGTGCAATATTGCCAATCTAAATCCTAAAATCATGGATGGTTTTAAAAATCTTTATTTTTAAGAATAATGAACACTGAGGTGGTTTCCTTTTCTCAAGTTTTCCTATTTTTGTGCACTTAGGCCCATGTTTATTTCAACATGTTCTAATTTTGGACTGACAAGATTTCAAAATTTGAAATAAATGTAATTTCTTAAGAGAAAACAAAACCACAGATGTAATTTCCTGATTTCTGCAGCTGAGTTTTTAAGATACCAAGTTGCCTGACAAAAGTTAAAAAGTAGTACAAAATAAAAGGATCCGCAACACAAGATCCATTATAAAGACTGACAATTGGCAACATTGTACATGGCAAGTATAAACAGTGCTTGCCAAATTTCTGTGATGGAATTAATCAGCCATCAGAAATGTTTGTCTCAGCCCGTTTGCTGCAACTACTTTACTTTCCTCTAGAAGCAGTAACTTACTGCCATGAAGACCTACTACAGACAATTCAGCACTTGAATGGATAAATACATGAATGGATATGCTGGATAAATTGCGGGGTCAGGATGTTTGTCTCAAAAGCTGTTACCCAATAAGTTTTTTGTTTTGTTTTGTTTTGTTTTTTGACAAATTAATCAAAGAACCTTACATTTAACTATCAATGTTACAGATTAAACATTTCTGAAATGTTAGAATTCTCCTTGTCCAGCAAAGAAGAGGCAGATATTTTTTTTTTAATTCCATTAAAAAAAGCAACAGTCTTTTTAAAAATAAATTCACCCTGCAGGGCAACAACATTTCTTCAGGATAGCCAAATCCCAAAACTGCAGTTATGCCTCTTTGTATAATATTATAATCCTTAAACACTTCACTCAGTGCTATCTTGCTGTAAGTTATTTTCTGGTCAGCTTACTTATTTCAGTGCCTCATTATTCATAGTCAAAATTTCAGCCGAACTAAGAACAAACACATATGTAACACTGAAAAAAAATCCTGGCATCGGTTCAAATTAGTAATAACATTTTGAACATTTGTTATTTAAGTTTGTTTAATTCCTACCATCTTAAAGTGTGTAACAAGGCAACTTGTCCTATGCATCATCATGAGATCTTCCATTATCCAATCACGTATCAAGAAAACATGAAAAAGTTATATTAGTATAGCATCTGTCAAAGTGTTTAAAGTTCTGCAGTTACTAAAGCTGATACTGAACGCAAACAGAGTCCACTAGATGGCATAAAGCAATAAATATAATGACAAAAACCATAATGAAATCCCTGATTTCTGTTATGGTATTTACTGATTTATGATAAAAATCACGCAGTGAGAGGACAAATTTTTGTTTACTGAAATATTAATAAGTATTTATACTTCTTGTATTATAGAGGGGAATGTTGAGGACACAAACTTTCATAAGGAAGTCAAGTAATATTAATATGAAGGTTATAAATGCAACCTTAATTCTACCCTTTGAGATTAGGTATTCTAGTACAACATTACTACATAATCACAAACTACTTCAAAAATAAAAAAAGATAATAATTTAGTTTTTTGTATATAGATTTCTTCACAAAAAGGAAAGTAGCAATTTTCCACTGGTGGTTTGTTTTTTAATATTCAAAATGACTATGCCCCATTTTTGCTAACAACTCTTAACAAGACATCTTTAGGATCAAGACGTAGCCTAGAGAATTCCTCCAGCCCTCAGGAACCTCTCCCAGTCACCACAACCTTTCAAAGATAATTAAAGTGTCCTTGCAAGGACATCAGCCTCCCGCCTCAACACTCATGAGTGCACCCATCAGGTCCCATGGACTTGTGCACGTTCATTGTGTTTACGTGTCCCTTGATTTTATCCTTCTCTACCAAGTGTAAGTCCTTCTTGGTCAAGACTTTCCTGCTAGTCTCTGGGGGCCTGGCATTCCTGAGGGTAAAACTCTGGCAGTAAAGACCAAAGAGAGGGCAGCACTGTTCCATGTCTTTTGTCACCAAGTCTCCTACCCCGTTCCACCGAGAGCCCACATCTTCCCTAGTCTTCCTTTCTCTGATAATATATCTAAAGAAGCCCTTCGCACTCCTCACCAGATTAAATTTCAAGTGAGCTTTGGTCTTCCTAACCCTGTTCCTGCACACTTAGGGGAATGAGGAAAAGAAAACCAACTCTTCATGTAACTAGATTAAACACTGGGTAGTCCGTTGGGCTTTTTAATTTGATTTATTTTATATTTTCTTACAAACCTCTAACTTTGTTTATTCTGAATGTTATGAACAAATGCTTTTATGTGCATTTAATCCTAAACAGGCACAGTCTAATGTGATTTAAGACAACTATGTGACAGCATCCCTCACCTCAGGTCTATAAAGCGAGACCCTGGGGCACTTTACCAGTAGCCCCAGCTCCCCAGCCCATCCTCCACTGTTTTCAAAAGGTAGGTTTACAGCTGATCTGCTCAGGCCAAGGAGCAAACGCTCACTGCAAGTGAGCAAGAAGTTTCAATACTGTTTACATTAAAGTCTCTCTGGCATGCAGAAAGTTGTTGGGACACTGCAGGAGTCACAGATATCAGGTGGATATTCCGCACTTGTGAGGTATACTCTCTGGCTTCACTGAAATTTCTGTTTTCTATATTTACACACTGCCTTGGTTCAGCACTTTTTATGCCTATATGCTTATTGTTTTCTATTCTGTTGATGCTATCTGTAACAGTGGTAGAACCAATACAGAGCCTGGTCCAGAAATAGGGACCAGGATGCTCATAAAATGTTTGCTTACCAGACTGGTGCTAAGTGATACTTCATGACATTGGAAGATGCTTTTTCAGAGTGTGCAGCTTTATGTCTTTTAAATGGTTTCTGTAGCCGAACCTGAGAGTTACAAAACCATGGACTTCCAAAGACAAATTTCTTTCCAATAAGCTCGGACAGCTTTTTTACCAAAGCTAAATTATCCTTTTCCCTATACATATATACCTACTCCATATATATATACACACACACATACTCACATCCCATATGCTTCATAGATATATTATTCAAATATGTATATGTATTAAAATATGTATGTGTATATTCAAATATGCTTACATAGACATGTTTACATATATATATATAGTCATATCCTGGTGCACAGGAGGAATCAAAGATCAGGAAATATATTTAAAATCCAAGAAAATGTCCTTTGCAGACAGTGGGAAAAAACCTTTTGCATAAAGGAATAGTATGAAGCAGACCATTTCTCCTCAGCGTAGTACTTCCTGGTAGTTGTAAGTTCTTCTCTTCAGCTTTTCAACTAGACTGTTCCACAAATCGGAGCTTATCTCTAGGTGGTAACCAACAGACCCCAGCATTAGGTGTTAATTACTGGTAGCAGTCAAACTGGTACATGATTTCAGACAGAAAGTTGAATAGTCTCACAAAATATCTTCTATGTCTTTGTTTCTTTTGCTGTCACGTTTTTAGTTGTGTAGAAGCACCAAGCTTGGGGATGTCATCTTTCACTGGTGTTTAATTAGCAGTTCTATGTACTCTACAAAACCATTCCCTGTATGCTTTCTCTGCATGCTTCCTTGTATGCTGCATGTATACATTCCCTTCCTTGTATGTATACATTCCCTTCTCTGTATGTATACATTCCTTGTATGCTTTCTCTGCATGCTTTCACATGCTTGATCCTTACTTACCCGATGTTGAAGTGTTCTTTTATGTGTTACCTAAAACTTTTCAGCAAAGAGACACTGAAGACGTGGCAACAGCATGACTTTTCATGTGAAGAATGAGTCAGATTTGGTACCTTTGTGTTAGTCATTCAGGCTTAGATTTTTAAATGCCCTAATCACCATGACAGATTATTTTTTTAATACTTTCTTGATCTCCACTTAGACAACTTCAAAATGAATTTAAGCTTCCGAGAAGTGTCAATCTCTTTGACTAATTAAATTAAAGCCTATTTGAAATTGAATATTTTGGGGGCCATAGTTTTTTTAAAAATAATTATCATTATGAGAAAATAATACATGGCTGAGTTGTCATTGTTCTGTCTTTAATGTGCTGACCTCAAAGATTATGCCTATGCAAGCAAATTATTATACAGTGAAACGTGGCTTTTCACAACTGCATATCCATAGGCCAGTCCAGTTATGAGCAGCTCTGGGACATACATTTATGAGAAATAAAAATGTAAGAGTGTGTATAATATTTTCCTTCTAATATAATGTTAAAACAAAAGCTGCTTCACAGCTAATTGAATGTAAAGGAAAAAGCAGATGTTCCTTTATTTACCTGGTTTAATCTTTACTGAGAAACACGTTATCATATTAAAATCTTACTGGTGTACTAGATGATTCCCACCCTGTCTGTACTGATATCCCACAATAGCCTGAAGTTGTTTCAAGGGTTTGTTTTGATTTGATTGTATATTTTAATACTTAAGCAGCAGGTTCACTTATTAGTAGAAAAAACATGTTTGGCATTTCAACTTTAAAATTAAAATTCACTCTGATACAACTTGAATGCAGATTTTGCAGCACAAGAAGGCTGAAAATAATTTTTAAATATTCCTATAAAAGATAGAGTACTTGGGGAAGCCAAAACCTTAGCAAGTTCAATCATTTGTATGCTATGCTAACTGGGAACATGTGCAACACAAGGATGAGAGAGACTGTGAGAGAAAGCCAGTCTTTCTGTGTCTCTTTATAAAAATAAGAATCAATACAATCAAAAATGCCCCAAGAAAATTCACCTGTCCACTATGTATACATGCCTACCACTAAAGAAAACATTTTGTTCTCTGCCAGAATGGAATACCCTTAAACATATGCTCACGGGCTTTGATAAATTAGGCTAGAACTGTAAAGTAGGTCATAAAATAGAATTCCAATTCTATCAGAAATTCTGAAATCTTTCTAAACCCCCCTCATTATTACATAGCAATTTTTATGAGGTATTTCATATAAAGATCACCAGTGGATCAGATTCAATACTGAACATACAGATGCTACTATACGAATATTTTTAAATTGAGTAGTAAATCACCCACTCCTTTAAGGTACTCTAATAAATCAAAATGAAAGCAGCTCTAAGTTCATTTAGATAGTAAAGGAGGAAGAGTTAATATTCGACATAGAAAATATCCTCCCATATCTTAAATAATAAACCTGTATCCCTACGCACCACTCAATATGTTCCACTTTACAAAGGTCTGCATATGCCCTGGCATACAAACCTTATCACAGAATCATAGAACAGTTTGGGTTGGAAGGGGCCTTTAAAGGTCATCTAGTCCAACCTCCCCTGCAACCTTCACGTGGGATCATCAGTGCTGTCCACAGCTGTAGCACTAGCAGTAGACACTGAGGTCGTGCTTCTATGATATTATGTTTGAAAACTGAAAGACAAAACTACAAAGTGTATGAGATCTTCTCATTCTCCCTCTTTGTGCTACATTCTTCCCCTTTATTCCCTCTCTTTCCTGTACAGAGCTTGATAGCTCTGACTGTGTGGTCTCATGACACAAAAAGGATGAACAAGGAGCAAGTTGAAATATCGAGCAGTTCCTGGGGCTGCTCCTGAGATATGTTTTAAAGCCTTTAAGAAAAAAAAAATTAAAATTAATATGAAAAGTTAAGACAAGTTGACAATATACAACCATCCTGAACTCTCCAACTTACTCATTTGCCTTCTGTAATTATCACATATAAAATTTCCCTTTTCCTTTAATATACTAAAACTACTTCACCAGATCTACGTAAGACAAAATTTCTGATTTCCCTTAGTTGTGACATTGGGATTAATAATTAATGAAAAAAGGAAAAAACCCAGAAATTTTCAATAACAATTCCAGCTCACCAAAGAATACCTTGATGGGCAGAATATAGACCATTACTACGGACATGTATTTATTTTTCTGGTTTCAAGTACATTCATCATAATATTGTTTCTTAAAAACAAAATCAAACTCAAGACAAAATATCATATATCATCTGTCTACCTTCATTTGATTCACTTTTGTCCATAAATTTATAAATCCTATAACAGCTTTGAGCAAAAGCTTTCTTTTCAGGGTATTGATACTGGTTTTATAAAAGATCAGACCCACAACCCTAGTTCTGTCTTTCAGGTTCATATGCCTCATAAGCATTGCTGGGGTCAAATAAGTGATGTCTGGTCCAATAAATTAATAACATTAATTTTGGCTCTTTGCAAGTTTTCTAAGCTGAAAGCAAAAAGAATATTGGGAAAGTACTCTATTTTTCATATTTAAAATTTTATAAACCTCTCTGCACAAAAAGCAGAGCATCTACATATGGCATATTAACACAATACTGCACATTAAACTATTTTGAAAATTGAAAAAGCAAGTTAGACAAATAATCAGAATGTAGCACAGAAAAAAGATTATGAATATATAACTCCAATATACAATATGGTGTAGAAAATACTTAAAAATACATATCGTAGCTATCAGGATAGTTTGCTTCACATTTTGCATATTTACAAGGGCTGAAACTTTGTGTTCAAGAGTGATGAGATCTACTTGAAATAAATAGGATCTTTACCATCTCTTGCTTTCCACAGTAGAACATACTTGACACATGCCAGAATGACATAGTGGAAGCTATATTGTAATACTGATCAATTAGGAGAGTTTGACCTATATCACAATGAATTGCTAAACTGACACCACAACAAAAGTTGTGATTTTTTGGCACTAAAACACTTTCCTGGTAGAGTTGTTGGACAGCACAGATGTAAGAGCATAAAATTTGTTATCATAAAATAGGTAAAACAGTTATTTGACCTTCTCAGTGATGCTGGCCAAAGATAAAGCGTTGCAAAGGACTCCTGGGAAGAAGATACATTACAGTTTAGCAGTGCCCATTCATATATATCACATAGATCAACTACTTTCAATCAGGGACTAAGTTGAACACTAAGTTGCTACAGAAGTTGAAGATGCTAATGAAGTGCCAAGTTATCGCAGTATCAAAACTCAGAGAACTCATTCATGTCTATGTTGAAAATTATTCTGTTGGGAATAACAATACACCATAGATTACATTTTCAAGGGTGCCCTTGTTGAAATCTTCCTTCATTTCAGTGTCCATCAGCTGTGTCTGAAATATCTCACTACACTAGTATTTACTAAGTTCTTGGGATGGATAACTGCTCCCTAAAATGGGGAATTGTGCTGTGGAAATAGAGAATAGCAGTATTTGTTTACACTTGCTACAAACCATTTTGTTAATCTTGAGCAAACATTGTTACTAACGTGATCGCAGCCTGCCAAATGAAGCACTGCATCCAGCCTCATTAGGTAAAACCCAGTTTCTTCTTCAGGCAGTACAATGAACAACTTCATTTGTTGCCAGGTTACTCCATCTCTAATTTCTTTTGCCAAAGGAAGTTGGAATTGGCATACATCTGAAGATGCCACAATGAAAATGGGTTGGCACATTTTGTTGAGAAATTGCTCCTCTTTTATGATGATTTACAAGTCAACACAGTGAGTAGTGGCTTGAAACTGATATGTTTCTGCCTATAACTGATATGTGGCTTCTGAGGATACTCCAAAAAACAACCTAGCCCCACTGAAGTGCATGCCTTAAGAATGGAGGGGAATACAGACAATCTTCTGAGATTTCAATTAAATTCCTTCTACTGAATTGATAAGATTAATTAAGACCACTAATTCTGAACGGCCACAGTTCCCATCAGAACAGTATTCTGGTATACTCATAAAAGATCCAGTCCATTCCAGTGGTACCAGAAAAGAACCTTTGAAAACTGTTACTTTCAAAAAAACTTGTAATTCTAGAAAAGCATGTAAAACTTTGGATTGAGAGGCAATCTTTGGCAAAATGTTACATTTTATTCTGACTCTATTTTTCTACTGACACTATTTTTGGTACAAAGAATTCTTTCTATTGCAGAAGATGTATCTCAGACCCTTTGTCCTTGCCAGACAGTAGTAGAGAAAACAGCTTCTCCCCCCCTCCNATACAGCAGGGATATGAGTAAGCAGGCAACAAAGGTATGTTTTCAACTTCCTAAAGATACAGCAACTAAATCTACTTCATTAAAAGCGAGATGTTCCTTTATATTCTTCCTCTCTATCCTGGCCACTGGCAAAGTTGCATTATTATCCTATGAGTCATTCTTTCTTCAAAATATCTCTCTGGGTAGTACTTGTTAATTAAACTTTCTCATCCTCTCTTTCTCTCTCTCTCTTGCAGTTGTTGGCAACAGTCTTGTATCCTCTCTTTTGAATAGACATCTATATGTAATCTCCCATTATTAGAGTAGTAGGAAGGAACTGACTATCTTTTCCATGTGTGCCTGTTGAGCATACAATTACTAATTATACCAAGTATGCCTTGTGAGTGCTACTGGTGATTTAAATAGTACATTTTCTTCATCTCTTTAGGACAATGTCATCTATTGTACAATGTTTCTGTCTGATTCTTTGGTGGCATTTTAGCTAGTGAACTTGAAAAGTTCTTCAGTTTCATAAAGAAAAATGTGGAACATCTGTCCCTTTTCTGTAGATGTGACTCTGCAGTAGCTAAAACAGCCTGCTGTTCAGAAATGCAGAGTAGGAAATAAAATGTCATTTGAATACGTGTGGTAATAATAGCCTGGTGGCAGTGCCCTAGCCAAAACCAATACTCATCAGAGTTGTATCTAGTAAAATCATATGAATCATATGTACCTATTTATTAATTTCATTTTCTGTGAAATGATAGGAAAACATTTTTCATGAAAACTAGGATGTTTCACTCCCAACCATACAAACATACATGTATATTTCATGATCAGTCTGTCCTACAAAATACAGAGAAGTAACAGCATGAATGGATCACCTGAGTACAAATGAAAGGATAACAGAGCTGTTATTTATGCTTAGGGAAACAAATTCACAGGGTGGCTCTGTAGATGTCCAAGAAGTTACAGCTTATGTCTTCATCCATAGTCATTTAGCACATGGTTCTGAACAGAGTAACAGCTCTAGCTTTAAGCATATGGCAGGATAGCGAAGATAAAATATGAGTGAAGACTAGCTGATGTATTGGAATAGTAAGGTAAGCAGAAAGCCTGAACAGAGTAACACCTAAATATCTTCAAATGAAATCAGACCTCCACTGTGGAGGCTACCATAGAACTGAATAACTAGAGAGAATGAGAAGTCTACAATTAGGACTGAGTGAGAAGGTATAAAAATTCAGCAACTGATTTAACCTAGGCCAAGAAAATCCTGAAGCAAAACCAGGAAAAGAATCTACCTCTTGGAAAATCAATCCAGACCCCATCGAGAAAATGATCCCTTTTGAAAGCAGAGACAAAGCAACACAGATTGCTGCACTCTGGGTAGCCATGACTCTGCCTTAAAGCTGATCTGGTAAACCCCTCAAAGTCCCTTCGAGACCTATGTTTCTATGGATTCAAGAGTAAGTTAAAGATAAGGAGAACGGGCCATTATATGTGTGATGTTTGATCTTTTTACTTCTGTCATGTATGAACATCAAAAGCGTTTGTTGGGACTGCAGTTGTCAAATTGTAAGCCAGCATGTGAAAACAGCTGTCTATCCTCAGCACCAACAAACATGAATAGATCTGTCATCATAATTACAGCTCAGAGCTGGATTGTCTTCAAATACCAACAACAGTCTGCACTGTGAGCGATGTCAAATAAGCCTGACTCAACTGGTTTAGGATCCATTTTGCTAGAGAGTGTAATGACAGCCTTTCTCTTCTACGAAAGGTTGCAAAAGTTTCTGTGTAAGGAAGTCTGTTATCCCTCATGTTAAATATTTCATGACTTGCTAAAAGAAGTCATTCTAGAAATCAAAAAATGATTTACACATTTAATAAAATAATTATGCAGTTTATTTATGTGCATATATTTTAACTTGATTGCACTCTGACAGTCTTGTTTCCATATTACAGCAGTAACTGTCTTTTGATATTGCTTTATGGATCTCTCACAAATGTTTATTTAGATACACACAGTAGCTCAAGGGGGTTATAATGGTATACTGAGATTTTCATCCCAAAAGAGCTGTACATTGGCAAGAAGTGACAGAGAGATGTTTGAAAGTATCTCCTGATTTAGCAATGGCCTAGAAAAGAAAACTGATTTGGGAATCTTATTAAGAATAAAATTCTATAATGTAAATATCACACTGTCAGCATAGCTGGTCAGCAGATTTAGCAGGAATGTTACACTTCTCCGTATATCATTGACAATATGAAAAGGAAACAGGCTTCTTTGAGGAAAAGAGCTAGAGACAGTCATTTCCCTTGGGACATAGAAGAAGGAGGAACCAAAAATATGACTATTTGAATCAATTCCCAGTCTCTCTTCTGAACCAAACCTGTGCAACTGACCTGTGTACTAAATTTGGTCAGAAAAACAGATTACAGTCTTCAGATGTACGGATTATAACCTGCCATTTTGAAATTACAACTTCTAATATTTCTTCTCTAAGGATATAATTTCTCTTGAGTCTGGATATTGTTAGTCAATGCTCAATAACAGGCAAGCCAAGATACTCTGCTTTCCAATCATGCATTAATCCTACATTCCTGAATTATATTAATTATCATAACAGTCTAGCATACAATCAAAGTATAAAAGCATTTCAGTAAAGTAAAACCATTAAGCAACTGGAATTACAGGTCACTGATACTATTGTCCATATAAATCAAACTGGCTGTATGGAGGCAAAGACTTCTGCCTCTCAGAATCTTCTAGCCTGAGAGTTTGCACATATTTGACATGAAGTTTTGTTAAATGTGCACTTTCATGGCAAATGGTGGTATTTTTAATGTGGAAAGTATACTACTTTTGAATTACTATATGGAGTCATAATCTAAAAGAAGTAGCCATACTTCTCAAATACACAAGCAGGAGAGAAGAAGAATGTAAGAAAGGGAAAGGGAGGGAGGCTACAGTTGGCTGGTAATTTAGTAAAAGAATAAACTGAAAGAGGAATTTCAAGTCCACCGTCACAGGACCCAGATACTAAACCCCTTGCTAGATTTGAGCTTATACTTGAAGTTAATGATATAAAAAAGCATGCAGCCACAGAATCTTAGAATCATTCAGGTCTGCAGCTCTTCTGGCCTATCCTCCTGCTCAAAGTCCAAGGCGTATCTCTTAGTTTGATCCTATTTTTATGCATGTGCATGCTCCTGAAAACATGAAGTATGTTCTTTTGAAATATTTAATTAGAAAATACATTTTCATTATATTCTGAATATTTTTTTCACTTAAAATCATTGAAACAGCTCACTGAAAGAATTTGTAAAGGCCTTAAAGCTCAGACATTATGCAGTAACACAAATTGAAAAGTACTGGTAACAAACTGATAGTTACAAATGGAGTAAATGAGGGACACTGACTGAAATAAAATCTGGTGATGATCCCTCTCTTAGCTGCAGGGTGCAGAGTATGAGCTCGAGCCTAAATCCAATGTTATTGTCATTTCCCTTTCCATCCTTCTCTCTCTGGCAAACCCAGCTGTATATGCACCCTTGGTCCTTGGATATGGAAACCAAAGACAGACAGGAAAGCTGCTGGCCACTTCATTTCACCTGTATGATACAGGTAGAAGGTTTCTCCCTCTGCTCCATGACTCTCAGATTAAGATGAGCACAGTTTGGTGTCTATAAATACAAATATAGCTGCACACACAGAGACACACATACACATTATGTTGCATAATGCAACATAGTAAATGTGGCATAAGTCATTAGCTTAAATTCAGTTGAGTGTTAAAGATGCAAGTGAACATAAAGGGAAGATCTGAATCTATATATAGCACGTTGGCAGTCTTCAGAAGTGATTTTCACAGATTTCTGTAGTCACAGTGGATATATACCTACCCTGTAGACTGTATCAAAGAATTAACTGGAGCTTCTAACCACTGAGAAAACAATGCAATACCTATATACAAAAAGGAATAGAAGCAGTGTGAGAATGTACACATTAGTTGACAATTTCAATCATGAAAGAATTAATTGTTATTAATTATTACTAATTCTTGTTTAAGCTGCCATCATTCCACTTCACACTAAAGATCAGTGAGATGCCAGTTAATTCACATCTCTAAAGGACATTTTTTGTTCTGGGAAATCTGGGATCTCAGAAATATAAACCAAAATATAATCTCAGCATGGTTTGCAGACTTTCTTTTTCAAGGTTTCTTCATAATTTATAGGTTAGAAACAAAGAATCAACTTGTACCAGTTCAGGATCTACTTCCAACTGATGATGCAAATTGTGGGAAGGAAAGAATGACGTTTTCTATGAAATATTAAGTCCCTGTGTACCTTTAGGGTGCCCTAGAACCATGGTGATGGAGGGAAAGGGATTATTTTTTAGATTTGTATTCCAGAATAGAGAACTTGCATTTCAAAAAGGCATTCTTGTATAACACAGTATTGTTCCCCATAACTCAGGTTTACAGAATCTCTCAAATTTCACACAGGTATATGTGAAGAATGTGTAAGGAACAGAGAATAAAATACACTATCACAGATCTCCAGTGATGATCTCAAAGTCAAAAAGTATCATGTTATTTGTGGGCATGAAGCTTAGCTAAGGGAGAATCAAAAAAGCTGTTATTTGAGATACACTAGGCCACAATCTCCACTCCTGACAATGCAACCCAGCAAGAACAGACAGATATCCTCAAGAAAGAACCTCAAAACCCACTCATCTTTCGTGTCAGCCTGTGGAGAGAAAGGAAGAGAGAGGATATGTTTCAATTCCATCCTGACTAGATGGACAATACATCTGTAACAGTTGCTAACACTTCTTAGATATTCTCTTTAATCACATGCACATTAACGTAATTAAAGGTGCAAAACCACCAAAAAATTAAAGTCTTGTCTAAAGAAGTGGTGATTCACAAAGAATTGAATACACAAAACCTGGTTTGAGTCTGAGTCATGTGGAGCTCAGTGTACTACTGATTTTTGCCAAAGGCAATTGTAATAATGTTGAAAAAGATTAAAATTTTAAATATGATTAAACTCATTAAGAACTTGTTTTGAAGCTTAAGTGGATGCGACAGTAGAGAAGAGGCTTGGATGCAACTGTGAATCATGCCAGTTTCACTTGGAAAAACTGCTCTCCAAACACTTGAGTTGTACTCTGTGGTTAGGAAAATGAGCTAAACTGGTTTCCCAATGCAGTATGCCTGTAAAAGTGAGAAAGTTCACTGACCCATAAATGCTGTCTGCTATAGCACCCTTGCATGTCCTATCTCCTGCCAACCGTGTAATAACCTGAGACTATATTTCAAACTGATGGGGAATGAAACCAAGAAGGAGGAATGGTTGGACAAATTAAACATGAAGCTTTTCAGTTTAAAAAGTTGTCAGAAGCTTGTCAATAGGAATTTAAATATGTGGGATGAGCCACATTCTGGAAACGTCATTTTTGCATCACTTTCTGTACAGCTTATTTAGATTATACAACAACTTCTAGGTGTTTATATATAGATGTGAGGATTCCCACTTACATAAAATAGAACATAATTAGAAAAGGAGAGAAATGGATCCCTTCTTATTTGTAAGAAACACCATTGTGACTCTCTAATAGAGTTTCTACTTCCTCTGATAAAGCTCATTAGCCTGGTCTTCAACTAAACAATTCTAGTTTTCCTAGGGTTTGATACAAAGCTTGTGAATTATTCAAAATTATTCTTCTCCCCACTGCTGCTGAAGGAGTAGAAGCTACAAGTTGTCCTTAGCTAAAATAGTCTGCATTTGCCTGTAATATTTACAACTGCATTTGAGTTTTCCACCAATAAAGTTGGTCGCTGTAATTTACTTTCAAAATGATTTAAAATAAGAAATAGATTTCCTCACACGATTGACAAAGGAAACCTTTTTTTAAAGAAAGGTTAGAAATAATCAGTTACTTTCCTGAGCCAAACACAGTAAAAGAGGTAGTGTCATAAAACAACTCAATCATTTTTTTTCCCCCCCAATGTAAAGTCCATGAACATCTCTGTTAACAAGGAATCATTGTTTTTTGTAGGCCTTTGTTTTCTCAGGGAACTGAAATTTCAACAATTTCAAGAGTTTCTCTGGAATGCTCATTATTTTTTCATTACTTAAAAATGAAGGAAGATATACAGATCAGCAAAATTCACCAAACCATCAAAAAGATGTTTGTTGTTTTGACATTAATATAATTTCCTCTAGAAACAAAATCAGAACATATGCAGTGTTCCTCACATTTATTACCTTGAATTCTCAATACACCTGCAAACTTGTTATTCTGTCCTTTCAAGTCTGACCTTAATAATTATTACTAGGCACTAGTCTTCATTTTCACTAAGTGTATTAGTGGATCTCTCAGCAGGTAAACACCCCTTTTGAGAAGCCCAGACATAGTTACATGAACCATTTAAATACTACATACATTCACAGGGTTGCTATTTTTTTTAGTGAACCCTAAATTAAGAGGGCAACAGTTCACAACACAGAATCATAGAATCGGTTTAGTTGGAAGAGACCTTTAAGATCATCAAGTCCAACTGTTAACCTAGCACTACCAAGCTACCATCAAACCATGTCCCTCAGCACTACATCTACATGTTTTTTAAATACCTCCAGGGATGGCAACTCAACCACTTTGTTCGACAACCCGTTCCAATGCTTGACAACCATTTCTGTGAAGAATTTTTTCCTTTTAACCAATCTAAACCTCCCCTGGCACAACTTGAGGCCATTTCCTCTTGTCCTATCACCTGTTACTTGGGAGAAAAGACCGGCCCCCACCTCTTGACAACCTCCTTTCAGGTAGTTGTGGAGAGCAAGAAGGTCTCCCCTCAGCTTCCTTTTCTCCAGGCTAAACAACCCCAGTTCCCTCAGCTGCTCCCTATAAGACTTGTGCTCTAGACCCCTCACCAGCTTGTGCTCACCCCCTCACATATTTATAGAGACAAAACTTTGGGCTAGCATTGCACTGAAAAACACAGAATTCATACCACTCTTTTTTCAAGGCAAAATCGATTTAAATTTCTAGCCCTGAGACTTCTCAAACTTTAAAGACTTTATACCTGTACATTGTTAGTTTAGGGATCATTATACCACTCCTAAAGAGTTCTGACCTAATGAAGTATGATGAAAAAAGTGTGGTTAAGAATTAACTGTTTTGTATAACACTAAGGAAACTTTTTGCATGAAACTGGGTAGGCTTTGATCTTATTAATGGCTATCCTTTCATGGTTTTCATTGGCAATCAGATAAACTCTAAGGCAAAAGAGCATAGCCAGCAATCATATATCCAGATGATTTGAAATGACAAGACCTAATCTATAGTCTTTTTTTTCTAGTTCAGTTCAGCTTTACCTGTAGTTAAAGTCTCCCATGTGTTTCAGTATGTTACAATGACTTTCAGTGAAGAAATGAAATATGATTAACTTTAAGTATGTATTGCTGAATTGGGGCCTGAAAATACCAATATAAATCAAAAATTAATAGTTCTGTCTAATTCTCTCTGGGATGGTACTTTCAAGGAAAATGTTCAAACTACTGTACTTTAACTAAATAACTATTTAACCTCTAATAAACAACAATTTATCATACAGAATAGACTTCAAAGCAGAATATCGTACTAATGCCAAACAAGTTGTACAAACCTGCAAAGGAAATTTTCTACTTTCATACACAGTTCCATTCAGTGCTAATATCTTAAAATTGACCTGGTGCAAATAAACATCTTTTCCAAGGCTTCACCTAGCTCTGCAACAAGCCCCAGTTTTCCTAAATAACTTAAGAACAAAAAAAACACCATCTTGCCAATATGTATTAAAAAGATAATGCTTTTTTTTTTTAATGGGAAAAATCAGTGCTAAGACAATTGATTGTTTCTGAATCACAGAATATTATAGTAGCAACATGCTTATGAAGAATACGCCATTTATTGTCCCCTCTGGAATTTTCCTCTGGTGACAGCAAGCTTTGAAAAGAAAGTATTCTCTTCATCTTCCCAGATGCATTCCTACACTTACCTGCTCCTCTCCAATCAAAATTACTTATGATAAATGCAATTACTCAGTATTCTTCTGCATTTTACTGGGTAAGGGCTGGAAATAGAAGAAACTTTTTGGAGTGAAACTATTTCTTAGCAGTTACATATAATTATATAATAAATCCTGAACTATGCAGTTTGAGGAGTCATATGTGCATTGTCTGCCAAATCTGATTTGTATGCAGAAACAAGACATTCCCGTACCCCAGACCTCTAAGAGCGAGGGGCTGCTAGTTGGGGGTGGTTCTTCATTTTTGTTTTGTGTAAAACATAATCAAAACAGTAATAATCAAAACCTAATGACTTACAAGACACCATTGTACTAACATACAGTGTGCATACACAGGTTTTCTATTTGTTGCTCCCAGGACTGTTCTTGTATTTTATACAAATTCTCTGATTAATTCCAGTAAAGAATTCATCCTGAAAGCAGATATGGCACCCAGTCTCTTTTCTCCAAGTGAATGTTCTTAGTACTGTACTAAGCAGTCTCCTTTTTGAATACTTATTCTCTTTCATTTTCCCTCACAACAAAACAGCTCTTCAATTATAGGTCATTACTACGATGTGGGAGAGTGCTATTGTCCAAAAGAGACAACAGCTGCCTGCTTTCCAGAAGCTGGACATCTAAATCTGAAGTAAAAATTACACCCAGACAACTTTCTACCTGAATGATTGTACCAAACAACAGACTTACTTATAGGTGAGGATCATCAGTTAAAAAAAGGAAAAGCTGTGAAAAGGGCTCAGTTCTTTAAAAGAAAATGTCTAGCATTTTACTGTTTGTACATTTTTACACTGTATAATCCTCCTTGAAGCCCTAAGAGAAATGCCTCTAAGAGGAAGGAGATTTCATAGCCTACTCTGTCCTCCATTTTTCCTTTTCTAGCTGGAGCAGGTACCACACTGTGATTCTGCCTAATCTCCTTCTTGTCCTATGATGCAAAATATAGCATTCTGCATTTCATTTATACCTAAAGGTTAGGGGCTGCAGTCTTTAAATGCTTAAATACTTCTATATTTTGGTTGCCATTCTGTAAATAATTGTCTTTCTTTTACTCTTTATCTTTTCTGATTACACCCGCATCATTTCTTTGGGTCAGGTATTGTCCATTACTACATGTTCATAGCAATACATTTATAGGCACTGATACAACACAGATAATAAAATAACAAATAATAAACAGTTGTCAGTGAATGAATGATGTTCTGCAACAATGCCAAAGCCTACCTAATCAGCCTCAAAGCCTGAATCATCTTCATATTAAATCTGACATTCTCTTGCCCATTGTAGTGAAGGATTTGGGGTTTTTTACCTGCTCTGTGGTTCAACAGAGAGCTTAGGAAGGGTATGCAGCACATGATACTGTGTTAAAAATAAGAAGGTGGAATACATCAATGGAACCAGAAGCAAAAGTAACTCATGGCGCTGATTCCCATCATAGATGCCAACAACTCAAAAAGTTGCAGTTCATGAGTTTGTAAAAAAAAGTTGTCTATTCCACAAGCTGTTTTGGCCCCCATCTCATGGCTGCATGACAGTAATTTAGTAATTCTTGATGTGAAAGTTTGTCAGATGCATATTCCAGGCAATACCTCCTCCCCCTCGTTGAATCATACAGGCTGTGTCCTAATCAAATTATATTTTTGAAGTGTTTCCTCACTGAATCCCACAAGATTGTTTCTCATATTTTCCCCCACACCTGCTTTTTAAACTAACTATCCTGAGGCTGCCAGCAGAGCCTTCTTTCTTCTCTCTCTCCCCCCACCCCCCAACTTTCCTTTTTTTGGAGGGGGGGAGGCAGGGAGGAAGGGAGTCATGGAGTTATGTTCGTCATTTTTCAGTCCTTCACAATCTGCCCTGTCAGCTGATAACATCTAAAAATATCAGGAAAGCCAATGCTTTTTCCTGTCATTTCAGGCTTATACCAACATTTTTTTCATATGGCTGAGAAGGAGGAGGTGTCATCTATTAATGGCAGGAAAACACTTGTGTTCAGATCTGTTGCGTTCTGTTGGACTGTCACTGACCTTCCCTAATATTTATGAGGAGGCTCATTGATTTCTTCCAGCACAGACAATTGGGTGCTCCCCCTTACAAGCCAGGTACAGAAGGCTTGCTGGAGAGCAGCACAGTGGTGACATGCAATCTTGCACCCAAGCTGCTGTCATTTGCTTCCTCATCATTACTCAGTGATTATACACAATAATAAAACATTATGTCCTTGGCTGCCCACTGGTTAGCCCTGCTTATCACAAGCCAGTCATATCATACCCTGTTTTTTATTTACAATGGACTTACTGTTGTCTTTTCAATTATTTCCAGTTTTATTCCAAGAGTTCTTCTCTGTGCCTTGTAATAACCATGTACCACCTGTTTCCTCACAAACTGACTTGCAAGAGGACATTTATTTCACTTGTGCTTGATCATTTGCTAAAACAAGTCTCATTGCTGGGCAACAGCCTAATGCTTTTCAGAACTTTTTCTGATGTTCCAGCAATACAAAGCAGCTGATAACAGCTGGTTGCCCAGATCTGCATCCTCAGTCCTCCCATAGTTCCTGGCGCAAAAGTACAAGGGGAGACAGGGTCACAGGAAGAGATGATTAGGGAAGGCTGAAATGCAGCTGTAGGTGTAACAGCCTTGTGGGATTCAGTACGCAAACACTTACTTATGTAATTTGAGTAGGACACATCTGCCACATTGAACATAGTGGGGAGAAGGTATTGCCTGGCCTCCAGATCTGTGCAGCAGAGGGAACAGGCGACCCACATACAAGCTAAGGCAAAGTTAGGATTGCTTTTATTAATACTTGAGCTTGGACTATTTTCCAGCAGGTCTCATGCACTGGGAAAATCAAAGACAGTGTCCATGGGCTGCTGCCCTACTGTAGCACTGATCACAACCAATGTCCAATAAACATGCCTAAAACCACCTATTACTACTGAGGGCTGCTTTGCAGATGCCCCTTCAGCTCAAGCTGGTTCTATCTCCTCCTCTTTCTCCTCACAAATTAGTATTGCTTAGTAAAGACATACCATACAAATGGTAGATCATATTGTGTCAAGGAAGCATGAAGTCTCAGCTCTTGCACTTACACTCTTAGCAATCAGTGTGTCATAGATGAGCTGAAAAACTTTTCTTTCCTAAGCACAAAACCCAACAAGCTATCTGAAAACCCTAATTGTCACGGATCACATGAAGATAACCCCACACTATTGGCAGAAGTAAACTACCTCTCTGTGACAAAGACAATGCAAATAAAGGAAGAAAGACGTGCATTGCACAAGGACACTGAAGAGGGACTGGCAGCTTCACTGAAAACTTTGCATATTCTTTATCAGTTACTTAAAAACAAGCTGTGCACAAACTGAAGCAGCCTGGGGATTTAATTGCCACATTTATTTTTAAAAGAATCTCCATCTAAGATGACATATGAGACACAACACAATATCAATCATTATTTCAAGTCAAAGGAAGTAGATTTTAATAGGAATTGGTCGGGGGAAGATGGAAAGGGGTTTTGAACAGATTCTGAAGTGTTTTTGCAATATATACATGGCAAAAAGCCTATGATACAACTGAAATAATTAGGTATATTCATTCCTATTTGGCATATCGACTAGGAGTCAAAATCTGCAGCGGCCTTCATTGGATGCACTCTGTATCTCCAGTGCACTTCTCTTCCCTCATGTTCTACAGGTGTAGACTGTAGATTTTGGGTTTAGGCCTGAGCAATGCAGTTAAACAGAGACTATAAAACCTGCTTCACCATGGGATGGGAAACATTTGGGGTGTAGCCTGATGTTGGACAGCTAGTTTCTTTGATTAAGAAGTCTTTAGTAAGACAGGTCCCTTGTAAGGATGATGCAAGTATCAGGAAGAAGCAAAGTGTACATGTTTCATATAAGTTTTTTTAGCCTTTGCACCTTCAGAGTTAGGCACATTTCTAGAGCTCATTTGGAAGTTGCACTTTTGAGAGAAAGACTTATAGGCTTCCTGAGGTTGAAGTTGAGCTGCTAGAACTTCTAGAGACTCTTTTTTCTGATCCAGCAGTCAGTACAGACCCTAGGTATGCTGTCCTGATTACTGGTAAGAAACAAAGTAAGCAGTCAATGAAAATTTGTCTTACCAAATGTTTGTCTGGACATGATGGATGGTACTTGGGAAACCTCAGCTAGATTTGTGGGCTGCCATATAGCCTTGGCAAGAAATTCAGTCTATCCAGGGCACTATCCTGAATTTATCTGTGCAAGAGGATAGCAGCATCCTCCTGCTCAGGAGCTTTTTAGAGATAAAATCCAAGACTGATACCAAGGTGTTCCTATGATAAGGCAACAGTTACCAAATACTATGTATATGACAGCAATTGATACATATCAACTGGACTTTTACCCTAGTTGAGCAGCCTAAACTGGGCTTAAATGACTGATCACTTTTCCATTTAATTTACTGTATCATCAGAATCCACCACGTATCTCAATTTGGTAGGCATTAAGAATTACAGCGCACAGCTTCATGGCCATTTCTACAGACTCTGTCACAGTTTATCCTTATACCAGTAATAGCTCTTTGTCCTGTTCAGTGTTGTGCATCTCTCTCACAGGACATGTCTATATCGTGCCTAAGTCCTACCAGGGGCATCTGTATTACCAGTCAAACCCAGAGCAGGATGAGTCCTTCCAAAAATTCCAGGCAGATTCTCAATTACCATTACTAATATCAGGAAAACTGCAAATACCCATACATTCATCCTGATGCCACGTCAAACTGAATGGGAAGAGAAGGGGAAGTTACTGAGACTGACCAGTTTGCCAGCAAGATTACATTAGAACTACTGAAATAGGGACAGGCAAGAAAGTGGTGTCAGGCATATTAGGTGGATGCTAAAAGAACCAGTTAGGCATAACCACCCTAGATATACAGGGTCTATGAGAGAATCCAATAGCAGGGACAGAAGCAGAGAAGAGGGAAATACATATTAGGGAGGCTAGACAAAGATGGGAAACCAGCTGTTTAAGTTACTGTTCATTGTCAATAATAGAAAACAAGTCAACCTGATCTATTGAAACTGCACCACAACTAACAGCCAGCCAGATAATTTGAAGACATATTGACAATACTTGGGCAGGTCAGCTTGGAGAAAAATCTGTCTATATCTTAAAAGAAAATTTAAAAATCCTATGATGAAAAGATTCATAGGTCTAGTTTCATTAACAAACAGTAAGTGAGAAACAACAGCAGAGAGAATCTCTGAAGAATGTATGAGTATACCCAATAACAGAAATTAGTAAGTGGAACATCAACTTGAATAAGAAAATAGGAAAAAAGCTAAGATAAGGCAAATTGCATAAAAACCTTATACAGAGGTTTTTTTCCTCCGCTGCTACTGCCCACCTCCCTAAGTCACCAGTCACTACAGATGTCATCATTTTTTTCTTAACCGTGCCATACTAAGCTACAAGTATGTATGAAACATGCTACATATCCTTCATCTGAACACGTATGTCCAGCCAAAGCTATTATAGAATACATGGGGAAGAGCAAATACTGAGAAGGTACTACTGTGTAGAAATCCATATTAAAAAATGTGTGTTCTTGCCTCACAGTTGCCATGCTCAGTCCACTCTACTACGCTGCCTCACTCTGAGTTATTACATCATTCTATCTACCCCTGAGGCAAGTTATTGAATTAACATTTGCATATTTATATCTCATCTAAAAATACCTGTAAACATATGTATATAAATACTGTATCCCACCTGCCCATCAGCCCCAGTCACCTCCCACCTCCTGCTCACTAATAGCATAGTCCTGCATCACCTCCCACTCAGCCAAGCAATCCTGTGCTAGCTGCTTTCGACATACTCACAGCTATATATATTTATGAGCATGATAAAACCTTTCTGCAAAGTAAAGATAACATCTTTTTTGCAAGAGTTACAATGCATTTTAGAGTCACTGTGATGCTCTGGGGTTTTTTTTACACTGTATTATGTGCTACATTTACATATACATGTATGTCCTTGGAATTCATCTAGTTTGAAAAAGTATATACCACTAAGGCTAAAAGAATACCTACAACCAGCCATGTTTATGTAGACAAAAGTATTTTTTCTAGCACAATAATTAAATCATGATAATTCTGAATTACAACTAGATCTTACAAAAAAAGTGAACACAATTATGTTTTATTACATAGGGGTAGATTTCTCAGAGCAACTATATTCTACTGTGGAAAGACAGTCTTTTGATTACTTGTATTCTATACATGCTGTATCAGTGGCTAAACGCAACCACAGTTAGGAATTCCTAGTGTTACTATGCCATCTATCCATTCCTAGTACAGTGCAGATACATTCCAAATCTATCATAGAATGATTTTCACATGATGCAAATTTTCAGTTTTTTCTTGCTTTTCTTGTGAGGCTCTTCAGTTGTGTAGTATTTGATCTCACTGTAAAGAGTATTTCATGATTCAAGCTGATTTTTGTTCCAACCATTCTGAAATAAAAATTCCCCTATCTTGCTATTTGCCCTTTTCAAGTGCATGTTAACAAATATCATAACCTTTTTGCTCCATACTTTTTATTTGGCCAAGTTATACATAGCAATTTCTTTTCAATGGTCAGTCAATTGCCTTAATCTCTAACTTCTCTCTAGTGGGTTGAATTAGGGCTTAATGCATTGAGGTCTAAGGTATTCCTTCAATTCAGAGAGTTATGCATTCCTATTCTTGTGGATTTAAAAGATGTTCATGGGGTATAGCTACAAACATGAAAAAGTCTGTAACTCTCAGTGTGAGTTAGACTTGAGATCCTCTTAGAAAAGTTTGCAAATGGATGTGAGCTACAACATTTCTGTATTACATGGATTTACTTGGTGCAAAATTGTGCTGTTTATGAGTTTAACAAACTCCCTATGACTGATGGAATGGTAATTGCTACTTGCCTGACTGACTGTCACATGAACACTGTGATCAAGAGATGGACTCACCCTCACTCAAGTCTTGAATACCTTTTTTTTATCCCACCAGTACACAAGGAGTACCCAGAATTATTCTGGACAGACAAAATTCAAGCTCTAGACTGAAATTTCCAGAGAATTAGGCATTTTTATATACCTGCTAGGTGGTACTTTTTGGTTTTTGGTGGGGGTAGGGAGGAACTTCTTCCTCCTGTGGCCATTCCTCTGCAGCACTCTTAATGGCAACCTATGATGTGACATACAGCATATTCTAGGCAGGAATGACTCCTTACAAGAACAACTTCTCTTGGCAAGCAAAAGAAAAATATACCTAAACTTTTAACACTACCTAACAACTTTAAAATATTTAAATGTTTTCTGAGAACAAGACTGGGTTTATAGCAGTATCTCTCCACCCCTGAAGAGTCAGCAATATTGTTCAACTGAACATTAGACAGCTAGATTTTAAAAACACCAATTAGTTGTGTTACTATATTACTCACCAAAAACTTGTTTCCAACCAGTCAGTCTCTAATAAAGGTTTTGTTTCCTTGGTATTTTTAGGTGTCAAGCTTCTAGGTATCAGAAATTACCAAGAAAGCAAATAAAAATATAATGTGATTCCAAAAATGCCATAACTATCCCCAGTAAAAGAAAAAATATCCATTGAGGTCCTTATTTTAATATTCTTCCCTGCTTCTCCTTAAAGCTCAAATAATGTGTACACTTCCATGTGTAGGGGCCCAAGTACAGGCCTACAGGATACCAGACCTGATAAAACCAATGTATTTGCTGAAGATCTGAGCCTGAATCTTAATACAGATTGTCTTATGAAGTGGCATGAAAACAAAGTAGACATTCCGACGTAGGAGGCAAAAAAGTCTAGGAAAGCATTTTAATTATGTTTATGCTTTTCAGTGAGCATAATAATAAGTACAGACAAGCAAGTAGGCAGCAACAAAACCCATGGGGATTATTTGTAAACTGCTGTAAAGTTAAACTAATTAATTAAGTGCAATTGATATTCAGTTGCATTATCCTCAATAGGGTAGAAGCTGGATTTAGTTAACACGGACATTTGTTTGAACCGTATTTCTGCATCAAAGGATCAAGACCTCTCTTAAAAATGGAAAGAAGCAGTTTCTCCAAACAAAAGAATTATTGCAACGGGAATAGTAAATAATGACACTTGTGTAATTTTTAGGCAAAAAAATGTTCAGCTCTAGGCCAAGTGTTCACTTTAAACAAGTTTCCATATTTCAATGGCTATAATTGTCAAAGGTGGAAAAGGTAGGTCTCACAAATTATAGGTGAAGACAAAACCAAGGAAGCCATTCTGTTAAAGGGGAGACTTACTTTTGCCACACTGCAAAACAGGCGATTTTCTGTTTAAAGCATTTTGCACTTTCTCTTGGCACTACAAAGTTCTCGTACGTCCCAGAACATTTCCACTGCTTAGAAAGAATCATAGCAAATGACCAGAAACGCTGATTGCATTGCAAAGTGGCCCTTTCCCTAAAGTTATTACAGAATGTTGTAGAATACAGTGTACCAGACTACTATAAGAACATATATAACCCTTGAGTTCTTTCAACAGTTGATGTTAACATTAACTAATTCCCCTAGCTCAGGAAGGGAATCATAATCACCACTTTGCAAGAAACAATGGCGCCATACTCGTACTCAGAAGTTAGTCACTGGCAATTAATGGAAGCTTATGGGTACCAACTGACAACAAAGTTGCCGTCATTCTCATTTCTTCTTTAAACCTTTTGTTCTGAACTATATACTATGCCCACTTTTGCATTTCTCAGTTGCCATCCTTTAAAAGATGCACTGAATGCCAAGTTTAAGCTTATACATATCAAGAAGTTCTGTCCATAAAGGATAGTGGGAGTTCCATCTGTAAGTCTTCGCAAACTACTGTGGTAATCATTGCTAATCACCCATGTTTCCAATGTATTCAATATAAATAATTCCACAAACAACATTTGCAAAGTTCTGACATGTGGCAAATGTTCAGTAGCTATGTTTAGCACATGCTGGATAATCCAAGTTCTTCATACACATTAAATTAGCAATTTTGACTCATGATAATGAGAGAAAGAAAAAAAAAAGATTTTTAGAATCTATTTCAACTATAAGATGAAAAATGTGTGTCATGCAAGAGTGATAAAAACTTATAGGAAGAGGTGCTTCCTTAATATAACAAGCAAGGTACTTTTTCTAGTTTTGTACTACCAGTGTTATTACTAAAGTTTTTCTGTCGTTCAGCACAGAGGAAGCCTTGGGTAGTGTATAGCTGCTACAGTTGTTCCTACATCATCTTCTCCTCAGCCAATATTCTGAGAACTGAAGCTGTAGAAAGGAAACACAAGTTGATATCCAACTGTCAGAATAGTCCCTTAGGGAAAGAGCAGACCTGCTTAACGTTATTCCTTATGAAGACTTCCCTACTTTCTTCAAACTTCTGCAGCTTTTATTAGCAGAAATTCTGGTATTCACTCCCTTTGGGGAGGAAATGCTTAGCTGTTTCTCTTAGAGAAAGTAACACGTTTATATTTATCTTCTTTGGAGAAAGTAGAGTGATTGGAAAATGGAATCTCTTCTGAGTAAAAACTCAGATTTTCGTTGCATAAATTTGAATATTTTATTTGCTAATGCTACTACAGTGGCTTCTACTTCCTAGCTCAGATGTTGTCTCCTCTTATGCAACACAGAGACTCATAAACATTCGAAGACCAGTGTATGAGAAGAATGGTCACCTGCCATGGGTCATAAGAATTGTAGTCCAAGAAAAACTTAGCTAAGGGCAGCAAACTTATCTCCTTGGAGGCAGTGCAGCAGAAGACTCACATAAAAATTAGAAGTGGCCACAACTAAAGTATTTGGCTGAAATGCTGTGGGTATTAACTGTTTTTCTTTTTTTTTTTTTTTCAAAAGAAAAGTAAAAACAGATGGAAGTCTGAAACTTTCTGTAAAAAAACCTACGAGGTGAAAAAGCTTTAGTATTTTAAGATCCAGGTGAATACTAGTTACATTATTTCCATGATTACTAGCATGGCATTTGACAAAAGAAGAAACCGAGTCATTAAGGAGAGTACTTACTCAGGGTCAACCACTGAAGGGGTGACTAAATGGAAAACCGAACCAAGCAGTCAGAAGCATCAGTGAGGGACAGAAGGATGGGGAGAGGAAAGGACTGTACAAGCTGCGATTCTAATCAACCTTGACAGCTATGGAGCCACATCATAAAGTTTGCCTCTTGACACAGCCACCTTCACTCTGCTCACTGTGGCAACTTCTGTTGCTGTGTTGTCACTTCCCCTCCGTCCCACCCCAAATAATACATTTCTTCTGAATGACAAAGAAGCATTATCCCAAAAGGGTCTCTGCCCTTATTCCTCTGAAAAGCTTTTGGCTTGATCTTTCCTTTGTCCAGCTTCTAGGCAGCTATTTAGATGAACATGAATGCTCAGTGGAGATGCAAAACGCACAAAATTAGCATTCCTCATCAGTATACATATTATCACAAGATTCTTACTGGATGACAACAAGCAGGCAGAAGCATAGCTGGGTAATACTACATCAAGGTAACTTTTCGTTCTGCAGTGTGGCAACTTAAATGTTCTATAAAAGATTTGCTTTCATTTGTGTGTTTATTTGAATACCCTCTCAGTTCCTTGTGTCTAATATAAAATGCAGATTCATTCCAGGGGTATTCAGCCGTGGTAGAAATTCCACAGATTCCCCTCTCTTGCAGGATCTCAGAGTGTTAGTAAACATAACAGACAACCAATCAGTCAGGCTACAGTAACACACACATCTCCAGAAGGCAGTGAGAAAGCCTTAAATAAAACATAGTACCAGCCTTCAGTAGAGTGCATTGAGACAAACGCCAGGGATGTGAAAGGTGTCGCTGGGATTACCAATGACGTGCTAATGGTTGTTCAAGCAATCTCTGTGCCTCCTTCTCTCTGACTCACTGTCTCCCTTTGGAGGCTCCTCTCACGTCATTAAGGGACTGAGGGTTATTCACAGATCACTGACTAAACGCAAGCTTTAGCTTCCCGCCTGCATTCCCCTGGTCATATGAACAGGACTGAGGTCACTGCCAAGCAGCCTTTGAGCTTTTTATCAATAGACCCAATGAAAAAACGAACAAAACAAACAACAACAAAACCTTGAGTACCTTCTGCTCTCCTGTTTCTGTCTCCCACCACCCACCCCCTCAAAATCAGGACTTGCCTTTTTGTTTTGTGCTGTTTTCCACAAAGGGTTAAAAACTCCCCTGATCACACCAGAAGTTGCTTTATGGTTTCTGACTCTTTCCAGAGGCTTCTGACTAATAATGCAAGATGAAATACATACATATATATAAAGCTTCCAAGTTTTATATGAGAATCCAGCTTCAGGATAATTACTAGAGAAACCTTTTGTTACTACTGGAAACAAATGAGCCACAAGTCAACCTAACCGTTTACTTATACACCTGTTTCTAATTACATTTTACAGTGTGCCGTGATGCTCTCTCACATGCTTTTTGTTCTATCACTTTAGTAGGAAGTGCTGCAGGCGCTGCCAGTGCAATGTCTTTGACTCAAGCCCCTTCCAAGTCGCTATTATCACTCACTCAAGTGCTATACTGTTGTTGATCTTTTAAATTGGATTCCATGAGTTAGTCATCATTTTCAGTGTAACTGTTAGGTTACGGCATTACATCCCCAAATGAGACAGGCATGACACGGTACAGCCCCAGTGCAGATACTGTTGTATTGCTTTAATGGTGCCTTCGACCGACCACAGTGGGATTTTTTCCTCTTTCCATGTGGAAATGATCTGTACTACAAAAAGTTTATTTATACTAAGATAACTGCAACAGAACTATGGGAATGTAATGAGTACAATTAGAATCTACACAGCAAAACAGTATAATATTTGTGTGCAGAAAAAAAAGCTCATCAGAGAAGATTATTTTATAAAGGATGACAAAAATGAAGGACTCAAATCCTATGTCTTCAATGAACACAACAAGCTATCAAACTGGCTTCAGTACATACAAGCAAATACATCATGGCTGCATGACTGTAACCCACTCATAGGTCTTTTACACATCATCTTCCTCACAGCCTCATGCCTAGTTATCCCTATATTGCCTTCTCCTCATTTTACTTATTCTCCTTCTGTTTCTTTTATCCAGGTACCAGTTTTTCATCTCTAATCCTCACCAGATGCAGCAATATTCCAACAGTCAAGATGGCACCTTTTTCCGCCTACAGTCCTCAAACAGAAGCAAAGCAGCAGATTCACTTCATCACCCCCTGGTATTCCCAGATTGCTCTGCTAATTCATCACAAAAGCCTATTCCATCACACTTGATATCACAAAACAAGATTATTATTTTTCTCCAGAGGTAACAATTTCTGTTGCTTGCCAGGAACCTTTGTTTTAGCAGGCTCAAGCCTCTATTGTGCATAAGCACTTCACATGATAACAGTAAAAAGGGTTGGAATGAGGTTATACAGACTCCAAAATCAGGGAGAGCCTGGAAAATAGGAAGGGTAAGGATAGTAACAGACTTAATCTGCTTAAGCCTTTTTGTCTGCTGACACTGAAACAGAGATGGTAACCTAGAGTTGAGATAGTCAGCAGAAGAAACACTCTGGACTTTAACATGTTAAACCACTAGAGCGAAAATTTCCAGATTGTATTTCTTAGCACCCCAGCACAGCCCATTAAATGTAGCTGTGGCAATGAAGCAGACTGGGGAGGATTCTATTTTTCGTCTCCTCCCAAGCACTCCGCAGAAGGAAAATACCACGCCAAGTTCGCAGTTTACATTTTGTGACAGGGTGATGCTCTTAAAAATTAGTTGTACCCTCCACCGAAAGTATAGTTTTCGGCTGTCATGACTAAATCTCCTGAAATAACAAGTCAGTTTATTTTCACACCCTACAGTTCTCTGTGGTAAAGAAATTCCAATTTATTTTTGTCTCTCTCCTTCCTATTTTCAACATTTGTGACACTTCTGCTTTATAAGATAAACATTTGAAAAGGAAGACGTCTCTGCACTACAGAAACGCACTTTTATCACGCTGGCTTTTAAAAGAAAAGTTCAGTTCAGAAAGGGGGGAGAAATCACATCATCAGAAAATGACTTTGGATAGTCCTGCATATGAATTATTCATGTTCTGTTTTATAGTCCCCTTTATTCTCCAAGAAATATCAAATGATTCAGCAAGCCTATGATTTTCTGTGTTAATCAGATGTCTGACACTATACTCAGACCTGATGATGGGCCAAAAGAGAAAGAACTTCTTTATGTGAGCTAACTGCAAAGACTCTTGACAAATCCCACTCAGTTGCATGTCTTCATGTAATACAATGTCCAAATGCAACTTAATTATATTAGTGAGAATAGGAAATTCCATCTAATGATTTATAGCCTGACCACTAAGACATTGAGAAAGTAGCCTGGCTGATAGTTCCGCCAGAACTATTATGTACAAAATGAACTATAGCTTTCGATTCTTTTTGAAAAAAAATTGATATTGTTTCCCTATCTTGTTTATTTCTTTCAAATCTATTAATACAGCTATCCTAGTCTATGGTTTCTTTTTCCAATACGTTTCACATATCATCACCATTTGTAATAAAGGACAAGGGTACACACACATGCCTTATACAGTCACGTATTTAAATATATAATGCTTAGGTTATCTTTCTAACCATTCAGAAAAACAATCTAGACAACTTTGTTTCATTTTATTATTATTATCTCACCTGCTGAGGGTCCAATTATGTGATGTTTTACAAATCCAGCAGTAATACAGAAAGACAAAAATACAGTATATTTGTCCAGAACAACACAGAAAATCTGTAGCATGGCCTATATAGATCTGTGTATGTTCTATATAGCCAACACTAAGTCAGGATCTTCCAAACCCCTCATCTTCAGATCATTCTTTCTTTCTCATTTTGGTGGTTACAAAAACCCTTATTACCACATCTGCCAGTACTTGGTACAAATTCTTTAGTTCTGTTAGTTACAAGTTATAAGTAATAGTAGGCCTTAACCACCTGAGGAAGAATTGTTATTCTTACCAACAGAGGCATAAAATCAGCTATAAACTATAATTCATTCCATGGATTTTTTTTTTCTGTGCCACACAGGAAGGTTTTTGAATAACAAAAGCAAAATGAAAACAGCACCCCCATCTCAGAGTAAGAAGAAAGTTCGAAGTTACAGCTCAACTAATCTAAAGCTCACCAGGGTCAAGGAAGGATGTTCTACTCCAGCCCAGCTCATACTATATTCTTCTGTCTGTTTTCCTTACAGCTGATCAAGCAGCAGCCAGCTGAACCCAAGCACCTTTTTGATAACAGCATGATTTTATGTTAGCTCAGCTGTTACATGAAGCTGTAACCTTAGTAAGTCTACATAGGAAGTTAGACTAGTAAACCTGCATAATCAGCTTAAAATTCATGGTCTAGGTTTTATGAAAATAAAAGTATGTCCTCAACTAAGCAGGGTGCTTTACTAATGCTGATGTTTAAATTAACATTTTTATATGGTGTAACTTCTGAGATAGGTATGACAGATCACGCACGTTTTGAAATTCCATTGAAAAAAAAAAGATATACCTCCCTTTGATATGATTTTATGCCATGTTACAATATTTGTAATTTCCTATATCCAATGTAAGATGCAACAGTAATATAAGGACCAAGCTATATTTGAAAATAGTAAATAACTAACAAGCAATGAAAGGTTACTGCAAGGAAAAAAACTGTCTTGTAACATTATCAACTAGGGTTTCACTGTCACTGCAGTATTTGCTGCCTACTGAAAATAACTGTTGTGATTAAATAATTTTTTCACACTAGATTCAGAAAAATTAGGCTATAAAATACAAGATTAAAAAAAGAAATAAAACATTTTTTGCATTATTTTCAATAACACAGGCTAGTCAACTCATCAAGGCCATAATGAAGATTCAATTTGATTTCTTCATTATGGCCTTTATGCACCAGCAACGTGCTTAGGAAAATAAAAAGAATTTATGTCAGTTAACACTGAATTTCTAACTAACCCTTAAAATGTGACTAACCCATGAAGCAGGCAGGATTATGGGGGCAACATATGACAGATATATGGACTGACCGAACTAAACAGATTATACATACATCCAGACACAAAGGGTGGAAGAGGAAGACATGGAATGCAATGTGGCAAGAGTAAGCCTTGATACGCTAGACTCGACTGTGCATCTCTCAACTGCAGCTTTCTTGTTTTGTATCTGAGGCACTACTCCAGGAATGAGAAGAGCAGGAAAACAAGGCGCTCTAAGAATAAAAGCCAACCCATACACATAATAAATATTGTATGTTCGTTTTTGACTCTACATCTTTTTCCTGTTCAGTTGCTGAGCTGCACACAGCAGCTACTCTAGGACCATCCTAAATTGTAAAAACCTTTACTGTAGGCAGAGTACAGAGTATAAGGAACTGAAACACAGTCAAAAGCAATCACTTCCTTGCTTAACTTGCACAGTTGGTACAACAGTTGTGTTGCGTTAGTTACTGATTCATTGTTGGCTGGAGGGCACCATGGTCTTGGATAAAGCTCACTGAACAACAAACAAGTATGCTGTAGAACAAAAGTTTGCATCAGTGGCTGTTAAGTGAGCCTGACAGCACTAATTGCCTTCCAGTAGTTTGTTATAGATTAAGAAGATGCACAGCATAGCATCATTATAGCACTATCGGTTCTGAGCAAAACAAACAAATGATTAAATAAGTTAGTAGTGGCAATTGTGAAGAAGAATGATGAAAACTTAGCAGCGTATGAGAAAGAACACAAAATACACATACAACATGTATTTTCTTTAATCTTTTAAAACAATCACTTCAATACTAGCTATATTATGTTAATTAATGATACTAGAGCTCACAGCTATGGCATTTCTTGGCAAATTGTATGAAACAGATGTCTGAGCCTGAAGACACTGGCTTCTATTTTTCCCCAAAATAGTGAGCTGTTAGCATTCTTTCTGCTGCTAACATATTGAAATCTGCTGCCATTTTCTCTCCTGTTGTCTCAATGCTAAGTCAGAAAATACTTTATTGGTTGGGTGAGAGGGGGTAGATGTATTAGTCCAAGCTGAGAAAACAAAAAAAAAAATCAACAGAGACATGAATAGACTCCCTTTCACGGCACTGCCACCCCTCAAGGGATATTATACTGGGGGAGAGGTTGCTGGAAGTATTTTCAGCAACTGATGAGGAAAAAAGGATAGTGTACAGAAAACGCATATAATAGGGTTAGGAATACCTCAGAAGGGATGTTCTGTTCCATGGTTTTTTGTTTCTTTTGTTACTGCTAAAGTTACTTGGAAATTGAAAGCTTATATTCCAAAATTTTGATATGGCAAAGATTTCACTCGGGAATATCCTAAAGAAATATCTTGACTTTCATTTCAAATAATTCTGTTTTCCTTCTCACATTTTTATCTATGAAAATACTTAAGAAATTTGTATTTTCTAGAAATTTATTCTCTTTATTGAGACTTGGTACATGTGAAAAAGCAAAATATGACAATTGTAAGTTGCATACCAGATCTAATAATGGTAAGTCCTTGATTTCATTTGAAGGCTTAGGATCTGTGAAGAAAGGATTGCAAAATGCTACAAGAAAGGTAAGAGGAAGTGTAGATGACTCAACTTCTGAAATGGTTAATTCTCTGACTGCTACCCACAGCCTACTGGCAGTAACACCCTGTCCTGTATGGCTGCTACCACATTACGTCCGTAAATGGCAAGCTATATGTCCTTGATGAAAAGCATGTTCAACAACTTCACACGCTAGTTGACTGAAGGGATCAATCACAACACAAAACAATCATGAAATCACTGTAAAAGAGCCAAATCTCAATGGACATTCCTCAACTGTTTCCTAGTTCAGATCTGGGAACAGTCGGCATACAAACTGTGCTCTCAGTATATATTCCCAATCCAATTTTTATCCTGCTTTTCCAGATAGAATAAGGAGCATGAGGTTGGTAAGCCCTTACGTCCCTATCCGTTACCACAGAAAGGGCATGCATAACACCGGCTTCTTGGTATTGAAATGATATTCTTAAATGTGTTTAAGGAGAAACTTTTTAGGTATGACTCAAAATCCACCGTCAGACAAGCGATGATACAGATCACTATGTCCCAGAATATGTCATCATCCCACTAGAAAAGCCTAATAAACAAAACATGTCAGCAAAACAAGACTTATCTGTAGTACTGAAGAAATGCTCTCAATTATGTTGGCCAAAAAGAAACAAGTTTATGTGCTGCTTTTGGCCAGGATAGAGTTAATTTTCTTCATAGGCACTAGTACGGTGCTATGTTTTGGATTTGTGCTGAAAATGGTGTTGATAATACAGGGATATTTTCATTATTGTTGAGCAGTGCTTACACAGAGTCAAAGTCTTTTCTGCTTCTCACCCCACCCCACCAGCGAGTAGGCTGGGAGTACACAAGAAGTTGGGAGGGGACACAGCGGGGAAAGCTGACTCCAACTGACCAAAGGGAGATTCCATACCATATGATGTCATGCTCAGCAATAAAAACTGGGGGAAGAAGGCGTCGCATTCAGATTGATGGCATTTGTCTTCCCAAGTTACAATTGCAAGTGATGGAGCCCTGCTTTCCCAGAGATGGCTGAACACCTGCCTGCCAATGGGAAGTAGTGAATTAATTCCTTATTTTGCTTTGCTTGTGCGCGTGGCTTTTGCTCTACCTATTAAACTGTCTTTATCTCAACCCACAAGTTTTCTTATTTTTACCCTTCTGACTCTCTTCCCCATCCCACTGGGGCAGAGTGAGCGAGCCACTGTGTGGTGCTTCAGATGCTGTCTGGGGTTAAACCATGACAGCTTGTTTTTAAAAGTCTGCAAACTTGACACACTAGTTTTATAACACTAAGCTGTTTAGAACCATGGTCTGTTGTTTTACCTTAGATTTGCCCTACTGATCTTTACAAGGCAGATAAATATTTGCTAGGAGAAATATTTCCAGTTATAGAATATGCCAGGCAGTGATTACTTGGAAAAACTAAAGCCAGCTTCTCTGTTTTGTAGAACTTTGGCAAAACTGTGCAGTGATACTGCACTCAATTTTGGAAATTCTGAATTAGAAAACTAAAGAAAAATATAATTAACTCAGAGGAGAGTGAGAAAGGAGCTGGCAGAGAAACAGGAAAACATAAAAGGAAAATATGCAACAAGTACATTTTGGTGAACAATAGGAGGAGATCTAAAAAAGTGGGTTACCTGGTAAGTTTCTTCAGATGTTTGAGCGGTATTGTTAATGAGCAGGACTATTTAACATTGGAAATTGCATAATTCAGAGTAATCTGGTGAACTTTATAAATCCCGAAAGAGGCAAGAGATTAGAGAAGAAAAAAAAAATCTAGTAGTCAAATCTTCCAAAGACAGCTGAATTCAATCACAAAAACCTGTTTCTAGGTAATGCACAAGGCTGGAATGCAGCAGCTCTGGACTCACTTATCAGGTGTGTTATACATATTATCAGCAAGCCCAGAAGCAGCTCATCTCTCATTGCTTTAGTTGTGCTTTACTAAAATGGGGATATTGGTACGGCCACTTTCTCAATCTTTGTTTTATCTATTTAAACTGTAAACCCTTCAGGGGAAAAATTACTTCATGCTATGTGTTCATGAAGTACCTTGCACAGTGGGATCCTAATTTCAGTTGAGCTCTCCAATTGCTGCCACAATACAAATAATAAATGATAATATATTAGACCACCAAAGAACAGCCCTCCAGTTTAATAAATGTAAATCCTCACTTGAGATAGTTAAATCTACTCTGGACTTAGAAATAGAAAATATATTTCAGGGAATAATCCTGTACCAGTAGGGGCATAGCTGACCTATTTTTATCTCTAGCTCCATGAATCACAGAAGTTAAAATGGACGTATTACAGTATCAAATGTCTATTTTGAATGATATAATAGAAGAAGAAATCTTTTGAAGTTCCTTTTCTTTCAGGCACAGCACTCTACATATTAAGCACAATGTAAGGTGCTTATCTTTGAAATATGGAATAAAAGCTATTGACCTTTTAAACATAAAATCTTGGTGAGCTTTGGTATGGCTTGGTCTAATTATATTATAATGGATAGAAGGTAATCTCTTATGTATGCTGTCTAGACACATCATCTCTTATCAGAAATCTCAGGGAAAAAAATGGACCTATAGCAAAGCAGTGATGTAGCAATCTTTGTTGAAAGACCAGGATACCATGGCTTCATAACAGACAACAAGAGATGCATGACATTGCTAAGCAACGCTATGAGCTAGTGAGGTTTTCTCTGGCTTCATATGGTGTTGTAGTTAAGGAAGTAAGAGCAAGAAAAGAAAGACAAAAACAACCAAATGAACTGAAGTGTATAAGAAAGAAAGCAAAAGAACAAATGGAAAAGCAGGAGAAAAAAAGGTGTGAATTAATAAAGAAATTGTAGCGTACCAAAACTGTTACTCTAGAAAAGCTACAGCATTATAATTTTCTAATTAAAAAGTCATAAAAATCAATATGTTTACCAATGGGTTTCTCCAGCTAAACTTTCATCACCCTATTTTCCTTTAAAGTTTATAATCACATATGGATTGGAAAATGCTTCTTAAAGTAAACTATGCTTTAAAGGAAATCACCATTTGTTAAAGCTCTTCTCCTGCAGGTAGGCTAGAGAATGTTTGAAAACTAAACAAGTGGGCTCAAAAGTGATTGACAGAAGGTTTAAGCATTTCAACGAATAGAACAATCTGATAAATGGTAAAAACGTTCTCTTCAACAGCTTGACAAGTTATTTCCACTCTAGAAAGCAGTGCTGTTCATTTGTCTCCATCTTTTCTCTTTGTAAGGTGAATTCTCAGATGATGATAACAGGTTTGTCTCTATGATTAGACACTCCTATGTTTTCCTCTTTTTTAATAGAAATATTCACTACTGCTTATTTAATCTCCATGCAGCCAGTGTTGTTAAAAGTCTTCCCACCAAAAAAACCCAGCAGATAACTTTTGAAAGTATGGCTTGAATTGTTCCTGAATATAATCAAATCCATGCTCACGTGCAAGAGAATCTAGTTTAGAACAAAGGTATCATACCAGCATGCTTTCAATCTCATTACAAAAGGGTGTAAGATACACTTTCTAAATGAAATCTTCCGATTCTCTTCCCCTACTCAGATTATTCTTCAGTTCTTTCTAAGGTCTCTAACTCTCTTGTGCAAATTTTGTCTTCTGCCAAAGAAATGACATCTGGTAAAAGATTAATGAACAACCCTGATCCATCTCTCATTCAACACTGAGGAGGTGTATTGCCACCTTGTCTACATACACTTCCTGTCAGGGAAATACCTTCTGACCTTGTTTTTCCTGGATTACTTCCCAGATAAACTAAAGCTACCACACAGACGACAACAGAATTGCTATCTCTTAACTCCTCGAGGACAGCAGGAGAGATCCTTTGCAACATCTGGATCATATGGTGCAAAAGCTGATGTTCAGTATTTCTCATTATGATCTAAAATAGTTAAAAGGACCATTTAAAATACACAATTTTAGATGTCATTATAACAACCATTAGGTGTCCGTAAGCACCGCACCAGTGAAAACAGAACAACATCCCACTTACCATTGGTCCCCCAGTTGACAAACATCTAAAAATAAACAACTTCGCTATTTAAAAATAAAAATCACAGATTAGAAAACACAGAATATGAGTCTGTAACTTTGCATGCTATTTTAATGCAAGTAAGTCCAAGTTTCTAGTTTCCTACTGTTTCATAAACACAGGGCAAGAACCACATTAACATTAACTCCCTCAAGAAAGAGCATCAGGTACAGATTAAATAAACCGCAATTTCAGTGTCATTATACTGTTTTCTATCAGATTCATTAACAGGAGCAAAAGTAATCTTGGTAAACAAGCAACAATTATAAACAGACTCTGGGCTGCAAACCTGTAAAATAGTACTACTGATGAAGTTGTCACTTCCTGACTATTATTTTTGTGTGGGAAGACTGTTTTTCTCCACAGTTTTCTAAGAATTTTCAGTCTTTGAGTGCCTACAACGAGTAGCTTATTTCACAGTGTCTGTCAGCCCAGAAGTTGTTTAATTATTCTTTCCATCTTAATGAAAACATGCTTCTTATCTCGATGTTAATGGCTAAAAAATATGTTCTGTTAGACTAAGAACTCTCTACTTGCATATCTGGCATGGTTATTCACGATTTTTAACACAATGTATTTAGAGAAGCTTTTACTTTCTGGGTAGAACGCCCCCCAGCCCTACCCTTTTTTGTGCCACGCTTTTAAATCTCTTCTCTCACTAATACTGAGGGACATCGAGGAACTATCATTTAATGAAGTCCAGGAACTACATAAGAAACTTTTGAAATAATTTAGCCGCTTTGTTAAAGGTACTTAGATTCAGTTTGGGAAACAAGAAATGGTTTCGACCACAAGAGGGAGCTCATATTGTTCTGTTACGTGCAACAGCAATGTGTGGAGGCACACACGGTAATTTGCTTTAAATCCATTTGGCATAGGAATCATAGAAGGCTCATCTAGTAATGAAAGGTCATCAGATATATTTTTAAAAGGAAGATAAGTACAGATGCAAGTTTGAATTCAAATTAATCTTAATTCAAGACTTTTTCAATGAAACCAGAATTGTTCCAGATTTTGTTCAACAAAATAAAATGCTCCATTTTAAACTGGTTTTGATAGTAAGAAGATTTAAGATTTATGCCTGCTACTCTTCTATGAGTAACTACACAGTTTCAGTTCGACCATTTATGGGATGGCAGATCTCTACCATGATGAATGATGGCTGCAAAATTCATCCTAGCTCTATACATAATAACAATATACAAATGCTAACATTCCTAGAACAAATCTCAGATTCCCCATCAAGCTCTAACATGTATAAACTGCAGTAGCAGAAACAGAGTTCTTTGAAAGCTTAGAATACTCTTGAGCCTCTTACCATCAAATGGAATAATTACCAAAAGAGCAATGTGGAGAAAGAAAATGAGCTTGGTCTGAAGGCAGCAAGCATCAGTTGCTGTGTCTGCAGCCAATGAAGGCCTACTGCAGCGCAGCCCAAAGAAGGATGCTCTAGAGAGCTGTGAAGGATGCTGGAAACACAAGTAAATTACATCACCAACATGCATCCTCCTCCATGGTTGGACTGTTTTCCTGAAGATTATTTTCTAATCTTTAGGCCTGTTGAGTTCTAAATGTCTTGAACTATGAGGCTCTTATCAGTTCCTATGTTCTCCAGCTCCATAGTTAAAAAAATTTGAGAAATATTCTGGCACTCAATATTCTCTATATTGTTTCTATTTTCATCTCATTACTTATAGGCCTGCACATCTTGACCAACAATCCCACTCCCTTCTTATTGCTTACCTCTTTGAAATAGTTGGGTCTTTTTTGTTTACCCATAAACATCCATACACAAATACACATACACACTTGAAGGGCCCTGAAGTTGAGGATGATATAAACAGGGTATTATAACTGTGAAGCATCAAGAAACTGATTCAAGTACAAAACTAACTAGGATTTGGGAGTTGGTTTTTTTTTTGTGTGTGAAAGAAAGTATTTCATGGATGGTTTGAGATGAAAACTTCAAAATTTTATCTGGGATCTCAGACATTGCTTATGCTTCACTGGTAATATTTCCCCATGCAATCTAACCAATTGCATATGTGTTCAGAACAAAAATGCAAATGTCCATCCTTTAGATCAGTGTATTTTAGATATTTGCCTGTAAATGCTCCTTTTCGTGGCCCTTTCAATCATTATTAGAGTTTTCAACAGGGATTATTTATAAAGAAGAAAAAAAATCTGAGAGTTATTGGGGTTTTTTTGTGCAGATCTGTTTCAATGTTATTTAAACATTTATATGTTGGTGTATGGTCTACTTTGAAAAACAGAAAAATAATAAGACTGTGGTCTACTGTGCTGACAGACTTAGCCACAAGTTGTTCCAGTATCTCACTAAAACATAACAAATTTGTAATTCCCAAAACATGTATGTAGATCATTAGTGGTTTAAACTAAGTGATGTTTATTGATTTTAAAAGACCACTCCTTTCTGCACATAGCACTTGGCATGTTCACCCACAATCCATTTTACCCCAAATAACTTCCCTGAAGAAAACTGTACCACCTCCAAATTCATACTATTATTATTACTAAATTAAAAAAAATATTAAAGGCTTGCAGATATATAATTCCATGCAGATGGCACTGAATGCATCTTATTTGTGCAGAATGTTTTGCTACATTGCAAATCTATACATACTACTTGGTTTTACTGTGATATAAATGCCATTAAACTCCTCAGCAAATTTCTCAGTGTTGTGTGCTAATTTAAGTTTAAATTCTGTTCACATGCCTTCTCAGTAAATTGCATAAAGTAAGATTTGCCTTTGTTTTATTACAATGTAAAATACCATTTGTAGCTTAATAAAAGTGACGCATACATTTAAAAAAAAAAGAAAAAATCCCAAAGAATAAAATAGCATAGAAGTCTCCACTCTCTCCTCACTGCAAATTAAAACAGCAGTTGAGGAGGAAAAAGAAAAGAGAAAAATCTTATTAAGGGTAATGCTATACACATTTATGTAATAAGAGTATGTCTGACCTTTTTGCAGTCCCCAAAATTGCCAGCTACTGTAAGGCTTTCCATAAACTGCCTGCCAAATTTACATAAAAACTGGCCACTTTCCTACAGTTCACATCTGTGTTCAGTTTGCACGCAGTAAGAAGAACGAAAGACATCGAGAATATTTAATTTGCACCAATCTGTGACATTATTTCCAATGAGAAATTAAAATACTTTATCATGGGAAAGGAATGAAATAGGTGACCAGTACACTTGATAAGGAGTTAATAATATATCACTCGAGTACAGAGCTTACTTCTCGATATTTAAGTCCGTTAAGTCACTTCATGATGTCTGACACAAACTTTTCCACTGCAGCGACATCAGAGAGAAAGCGCCATCTCTGTCTTTGTATTGTCCAGAGGCTTGAATCCCAGTCCGAACGTGGAAAACATTTGCAAGGCTTGGTTTCACTATTAATGAGCGTTTAATGACACCAGCAAACCACAATATGAGCTGGCAAAAGAAGCAGCCTTTTCTAAAGAAAGGAACAATACTACAGTAGTCTACTTTGGAGCCTGAACTTTGCAATTTGTGTATGTGTCAGATCTTCATTACAAGACATGATCTTGCAAAAATCCTAATTGTTTAATGAATGCATTTGTTTTAGCTCAGCAGACCTTTTTCTACAGCTACACAGCAGCAAAGAAGCAGCTCAACTCATCCTCTGAGGCTGCCCTGATATTCCTCATTTTCTCTGGGACACAGCTGCTTGAAACAACTACCACCACAGCCTTTTATGCCCTCTCAGAGTTCCCAATTCAAAACTAACTATTTGAGCAGTCTCACGGCTCCCTAATCTTCAGCACATCTAGCATTAAATGTGAGCTTATGACCTTGTGCAATTAAAAACGCTTACTGAATTTAGGTAACTGCTGACTCAGAACTAAGAAGTCATGTCACAGGTGTTACAAAGACGTAAACTGCCTATACATGATTCAAAGACCTTCACATAGCCAAGAGAGCCACATGAAAATGTTTAAAACATTCCTTTAACCTCATGACCTTAACCATTGCTAGCCCTACAAACACCATTTTTACTCTAAAACGTTTTCCAAATGTAATGCAAAACTAGAATAGAATACATGTTGTTCTTGATACACATTCTTAAAAGATATAACAGCAACAAATGCAAAAGCACCGAATTACAATAAAAGAATTTCTTGACAAACGTGGGGTTTGTTATTGCATCAAAAATAAATAAAGGGTAGCTCTTTTCTATGGAAAGTAAAAAAGTATTTTTCAGTAATATTCACTGGAAAATAATTCAAACATCTGTAAATTCAAATGTCTGTAAACAAGGGCTTTCATTAAATACTTTTTAAAAAAATCCTAGTTATGTCTTGAGTGTTCTCAAATAAACTTTGGCAGAGAACAAAGGGAATGTCCACATTTACCCTTAATTCAAACAATATCTGTATATTCTCTTTCCCATTATTTTAAGGCTATTGCAGGCTAGTGTTTAATTTAGGAGAGAGTATCTCATACATGAACATGGCCAGATATCCCTAAAAGATATGCAAGTTCTCCTGTGGGTCTCTAAGGGAGAAAATATAAGAAACATAGTTAGGATTGACAATTTGAGGATTTTATGCTCAACATGAATGCTAGGCCACAAATCTTTTCACAGCAATTTAAATATTCCAAGGTAGGATTAATTTCCATACCTTGCTTATTTTCCATAAGGTTAGCCTCTAGTGTTATTATTTTGATAACGACTTTTAACAACCAATGTCTCTGAAAAAGAAGTGGGAATATCCATTTGCCTTTTGGGGACTTGTAATTAGGCAGAGGATAGAATCAAAGCATGTTAGTGACAGCAAACTTAATGCAGCACACCAAGAAGCCAGACATGAAGAGTCTGCCACACATCTAAAGAAAAAGAAGAGAACAACCACAGTTATTTTACCAGTTAAGCAAACACAGATATTTTCCAACTTATATTTCTCCAACAGAATGGTCCTGTTCCCACAATAAACCTAATTACCTATCTGGGAAATACGAATCAGCTCACATTTTCTGAAAGTCTCAAATAGATTGCAACACAAAACTGTTTGAACGTCAACTTTTTTTCTGTCGGTGGTGTACATCTCTACATATCCTTTTTCTGTTGCAGTGTTGAAGTAGAAGTGATGTGGAAACAAACAAAATGAGTTCATTTCTGACTCAGTAGTTTTAGTCTGCATTTGGGAGAGGTTTGAGGCTTTTTGCTTTGTCTGGTTGGGGGAACTTACCCTCTATGAAGAAAAAGCTGCTGTCAATTAATAAGCAGGACAAAACTTCACAAAAGGAGATGGGTCAAAGAAAAACTTTTCATTTCATGGTAATTATTCTCATCTGCTTCAGCTAATTCTAAGATCTTATAGAGCACTCCAGACTCAAATATTTGGCATGGAAAGACAAAGAAAGAATTGAATTTGATGTACCAGAATTTTCCAAACTGACTCCTGTCCTCACTCTTGACTTAATACTCTCCCTATATTACGGTATTCTCATCTTGACTTATTGCTCTCCCTATATTACAGTATTCTCATCTAGTTTTCACATAAACTACTGCACATGGTTGCACCTGCAAGCTGGACAGTGAGGAATTTGGAAAGCCACAGAAAAGGAAACTACTGCCAACATTTCTGACAGTTTTTAAATACCATAACAGTATGAGACAAGAGGGGCAGGTTGCCATGTTAGGCAGGAAAGCAAATAAGTCTCAGGGGAGTATTTGACAAATATTAACCTTAGTGAATTGGACTACGGAAATGTACTTTTTAATGATACTATTAGTTTTTTCACTGGAGATTTGCATTTATAATATGGATACTATATTATACATAACTTAGTCCATACGTAAAACAGCTAAAAAGTAATTAGCAAGATTATAACCAATAAATAAAAATAGAAATTAAAACTAAAGTGACTCCTGGCATGTGAACAAACAATGTAAAAAAGTAGGCTTCTAGGCTGGTATAGTAGAAACAGCAGCACTGGCTTCGCAACACAGCCAGCAAAGCCCTCTGGAGTTACTTATTCTTAGTATGGGACAGGATCTGTCTCTGTGTTCGTTCATGCTGTAGTCCTCTCTACTGACATAACCTGCAAGGTGAATCTAGGGACAGTATGGCTTCCAGATGTACTGTATGGCTTCATGGACTAAGAATAAAATGTGAATGTAGCAAAGAATAAAGACATTCTTGAAATGGTTTCGCTGCGTGAATTTGGTTCAGTTGCATTCACTCAGACAGGACTGCTTCACAAAAGGATCATTTGCAAAAAGTGAATCTGAAATTCTGTGATGCATGTCTTACATAGGGGGTGGCACATGCCAGCAAGTCACTGCTCACCTTTATCACTTTCAGATATATTGTTGATAGACTTGGCACTAAATCTACTAAAATTCCCTTTGGAAGGCTAATTATCTGACTTTGCTGGATGTGCTTGAGAAAGTTTCCGAGCCTTTGATAGTTCTAATCTGGGAATTCACTCCTGTCTATGTTCCACAAGCAGGTTCATCAGCAGGAGACCATACTTGAAACAAGTCATGTTCTTACCATGACAGATCATGATCTTTATACATTTGCACCACATTTATCTTTTTAGCCTTACCCTAACACGCTCATTTTAAATCAGCTGCAATCTTTTCAAACGTAATGTTATTTATGTGCATAATTATTTAGAGGATCAGGTCCCTGGAGTCCTCAATGTTGGGGACTATCATGGGGAATATCATCAACTTCCACAATGTTTGGGTTGCTGTTTTGTAAATGATTGTATTTTATATGTACTTAAAGGCATAGAGAACATTTTGGAAGAAACCAAGCTTTTTAAAATGAATATTCACTACTTTTATACTGAAAAGCCTCTCTTACTGGAGAAACTCTCACTTTGCCAAACTCATTGCATGCTAACTCATTATAAGAAAGTGAATTGCTTCATTTTCTGTGTGTATTTACATACATATTGGTCAGAAAGCTCATAGAGAAATGAAAAATTATCTATCTACAGGATGAATACTTAACATATGATAAAATTGACTTATTTACTATGAATTACCATAGAAATATGCAAACACATTCAGATGGACTGAAATGTGTAGTGCCACCAAAATGGATAAATCAATGCTTAGGTAATTATTTTAACAGTGACACTCTAGCATCAACATTTATCAGAAAAAATGCAACACATAATTTCATTTTATGAAAGCTTAGTGTAATAGCTACTTAAAGAAGATAAATGGAAAGTGGCTTAAAGGAAGTCATGTTAGGTCCAAGACTAGATCTTGGACAAATGCCTTTGCAAAAGTTACTCTCTGTGACTAAATGTGAAGCACTATGAGGTTTCTAGATTTCACACTCTTTCAGTTTGTGGGAATCACCAGCAATTTCAAGCCAGCTGAAACTGGATGTTGCACAGATTTGGATTGTAACTATCTGCCTGCTTTACTTTTGCTCTGTATAAACAGTGCACTGCCTGACTACTGATCCCTTGGGCACCTTGAAGCAATCAATTTCTTTTGTCACTCTTAAGTTTTAGAAACATTTTTGACATAAATGTTAATGAGAGGTAGGGGAAGTATTTCATAAGTGTAGCGCATTTCAGCAGGCCTGTTTGTAATTTCAAAAGGTGTCTACACTTAAATAGTTTGCTATGTTAGGGCCTATATCAGAATCACCTGTCTAATTACTGTTGCTTCACAAACAGTTCTGTCACAAACCCAACAGACTAAGCATTGTCTCCAGCCTATTAATGTACCAGTTACCACAACATTTTTGTGCAATACACCGAGGTAGAATTTATATCTAGAGATGGGGCTAGCTCCCTCATAATTTTAAGATTTAGCTTTTCAGATACCTGTCAGGAGAGATGTTGCTTAGCCAGGGAAGTATACCTGTCCTGAAAAACTGAAATGTATTGCCCAGTGGGGTCTTTTCCAAGAGTTCCATTCTTCTTTTTTCTCTTAATTCAAACAGTTCTTATCACTAGACATGCAAGATGCACCCAAATGAGTACAAACAGAAGCCAGATATAGAAGATTATTTTCTTGATAAGCCATTGAATGTTTAGTTAGGTCCTTGGCTCTGTCTTACTCTCCTGTGTAACCCTAGATGCAGAGCTTGAGTAACTCGTGTAAAATAGAACAATACGTCCCTGTCTCAGCGCGTAGCGTATGCACATTCACTTCAAAGAAGAAACTGTCTTCCGTTCAAAGCCCTCTTCTCCCTGTATTCATACTGAACTAACAGTCTTAAAGAAAGTATGTCAACAACATTCACTAGGCATATTGCATTACACAGCACCAAAGTGAAGTTCAAACGTCAGTCACTAACGCATATATGACTTTAATGGGCTTTTCTTCAGGAGGTCAAAATTATTAGTCTCATGTCACAGATGGAAAACCAAGATGAGGAAAGGGAATATCATCTCCTTTATAAGGTGACTCAATGTGTCACTGGCAAACTGGGTACAAAACTCAGGAGTTTTTTGGATAGCACTCACTACTCTGTAGGCAGCACTGATTCTGATGACGTGAAGAATAGCCTTAGCCCCAAACTCCCCAAAATCAGGACTTGGTGCTTCCCTAACACAGAATTCTAGCAAGGGGCACTTACGTCACAGGATAAGAGTGACTAATAATGAAAACACTGAAATGACAAAAATAGACTTTGTAGTAGTAAAGAAAGTCAATCTATATTTTAACTTTTGTGCATTCTACTTGAGACATTTCTAAAAATAATCTTCTTACTGTTGTCATTGCTTTTCTTGACTCATGGGATGCCAAGATGGAAATAAAGATAACTAACAAGCTTCAGCAGTGATGGTGCCTTTAATTATTGACGCATGGTTCTTACTTCTCAAAGCTCACAGCCAAAATTAACTACGACAGAATGTATTTTTAACAATAGATAAAGTACAGGAACGGCACTTGCTTTATATCCAACTCAAAATGCTTAAAATTAAGGACTTCACAGTCATAGTATTTGTTTCCTGGTATTCCTCTTACAAAGACACAAACAAATGAGAAATTTCATGATTTCCCAATTTTACCATCAAATGCTTTGCAGAGACCTTTGACTATAAGCTTGAGTGGGAGTAAACTGAAGAAGTACTTAAATAGCAATACCAAACTTAACAGCTCAGCAACGTGTGAACATTCTTTAATCTTGATCCAATAGTCAAATCACGGCCAAGATAATAGCACCACAGGTTTATTTTGTATTCATTTAAGGTTTTACACCAGTACTGGAACAAAGCCACTTACAGTACTCTACCATAAACACATTCTTTCTTCCTTAATCTCAATGTTTGCCTCTCCCAGATCTCTACATTTCCAGATAGAAAGACAGAACTTTCATTAGATGCCAAGGATAAGACCTCACGAATCTCCATCTTGTCCACCAGTTTCCTGTGAAAGACAGTCATGCTGTGGTTGTAAACGAAAGAGCTGATGCACAGAAAATGAAGTATTGAGAAGGAAAGCAAGGAAAAAAGAAAAAAGGGAAAAAAAGGAAAGCAAACCCCTTGTCTTTACTCAGGTTCCTGAGTGCCTACTAGCTTGGTATGCCAACAGTAAAGTCAGCTTCCCTTTGAAGTCAAGCCTGCTGCTTCATGGTGGCTGTCCATGAATTGCCATTTCACATCAGGATTCCAGACACAAAAGCACTAAGCATATGCCATGTGGTAAACTATAAACACATATTTATATAGGGCACAAATAGGGATTTGGAGCACAGCATGATTAAATGTATTCAGCTGAACATTGATAGCCTACTTAAGAAAAAAAAGAGAAAAAGACATTTTTACAGAGGTCCTGAGGAAAATATTTGCCAAAAATCAGCCTTCATGTGAATCAATTATCTTATGACACTAATATGATAGATAAAGCAAATTACTTTTTCTCATTCTATTACAAATTTGATATATAGTAACAAGTTAATTACCTTTCTCAAGAGAAAATGGTGAAAGCATCAGGCCATAAAAAATTCAAAATCGTGTCACATTTTTCGCATTCATAACTCAGCACATTCGTGTATTATTCTACTACAACAGCTTCCTTTAACAGTATCAGTGTGTCCAGCCCCGTGAAAAAGAAAATACATTCCTTTATAGCACAATGGAATGCCAATGATTAATTCATACCAAAACCAAAAGACACTCTGTTGGAAAAAAACGTATTTTTGTATTGCATATACACAAGATTACAGTAGATAAAAAAAAGGAAAAAAAAGGGCTTCATTTGTTGAGAACGTACTACCCTAGCTCTATTTAATGAATTAGTAATTCAAAATTCATAGCAAAAGTGCAGTGTTATGTTTTACTGTTTCACACAGGATAATCAATATTTCAGAGTATGGACAAGACATAATGTAATATTACAACACAAACATCTGGAATGTGTGTGAATATTAAACAGAAAATACACATTCATTATTACGTTATTCACTTCCATTCCTTCACATTTTTTTCTCCGCATTATTTGAATAGTATCAGATCTATGTTTGAGTTTTTCCTTACACAGAGTATATTCATTTATGGGATCACAATTCTTTCCATGGCAACCAACCTTCATGTAAGAAATTCAGGATGTGTGAGCTTAATGACAGGTGAATAGGCACAGAAAATGTTAGCGGTGTTGAGACGGAGAGGATAGCATAGATCTGTCTAGTCCTCTAACCAAAAATTGCTGTGAAATTATGTAAAATAGTGGCTTTGGTAAACTGAGAAATAAAAGATACTGCTCTCATGTTCATTATTTGCATAATAATAAGTCAAAGCATGATACGTGAAAACAGAAAACATTGCCCAGCTTGTATAAAGAACATAAAGGAACTTGACGTCTTGTATACTTTTGTGTGGTGCTGTTTTAGTCAGCATTAAAAATCAAGTTGCCTGTAAAACCACTTTACACACATGGAAGTCACACAAGCGTTTCAGGTGAAGCCACCTTCAGCGAGCTTCACGCTCTCTCAGTGCACAGTGCCCTGGACGGTGCACGATGCCCACCTGCCTCTCACAGGCCACACCGAAAACAGGGAAAATAGGGGTATTCTGGCTACTTCTGAAAGCCACACTTCTTCTTCGGTCAGTTTTATTTATCTGGGGCCTGCCTGGGTGTGTCAGCACTAGAAGCCAAGGGCAAACCCTGGACAGCACTGACAACGCTTGGAGCGCAAGGGAGCTCTTTTGGAAAGAGCAGTAATACTACAAACTGAAATAAACCTGGAGGAAAGTCTCTAAATCAGTACCGCTGATGAGAGAGATGTATAAATTGTTGAAATTAATAGTCAATAAATAGAAAGGAGGGTGCTAAACTGTTAAATATCTAGAGGAATTCATTTACCCTTAACATGCGTGTCACAGTGCACGAGCACTGCTCCACACAGCAACAAGCCTTTCTGAGGAAAAAAAAAGAAAAAAAAAAAGGAAAAATTATAATAAAGTAATTAAAAAAGAGTACCTTGAATTATTCTGACACCGCTACCACTGAAACGCTGTATTGGTTCCTCAGGAGGAGCCCTCCCCAGCGGCACTGAACCTGGCTGCGTGCAGCCACTGCCCCACAAAGATGGCGCCCAGCCAGCCGCCCCTCAGCGCCGGGCCCTGCCCAAGCAACGGGCCTGGCGGCACCAGCGCTCCCCGACGGCCTCCCCCAGGCACCGTCCACCATCTTACAGCTCCCAGGCTGCCCGTTGGGTTTTTTCGGGGACCCCCCTGGCTAGCTGGGCCTAGCTCGGAGCAGGAGGTTTACAGGCAGGGCAGCCACGCTCCTTCACCCCTCATCGCGTCCTCTGCAGCCACTGTGCTTGGGACCAGGTATTCCCCCGAATCACAAGAAAACGAGTGTAAGTAAGCAAATAAGGCGAAACAAATGATTTGTTCAAATCAGTAGGAGAAGGAGGAACAAAAAGGATGCTATTTAAAAGGAATATATGCATTAAAAAACGAGCAAAATGTTTTGTGTATTTTAAAAATTTTGTTATAGGTGAAGATAATTGGCCAGCAGGTTGAGGGAGGTGATTCTGCCCCTCTACTCCACTCTCATGAGACCCCACCTGCATCCAGCTCTGGGGACCCCAACATGAGAAGGACATGGACCTGTTGGAGCAGGTGCAGAGGAGGCCATGAAGATGATCAGAGGGCTGGAGCCATTCTCCTATAAGGACAGGCTGAGAGAGTTGGGGTTGTTGAGCCTGGAGAAGAGAAGGCTTTGGGGAGACCTCACAGCCCCATCCAGTACCTAAAGGGGGCCTACAGGAAAGATGGGGAGGGATTCTTTATCAGGGAGTGGAGTGATAGAACGAGGAGTAATGGTTTTAAAGTGAAAGAGGGTAGATTTAGATTAGATATTAGGAAGAAATTTTTTACTGTGAGGGTGGTGAGACACTGGCACAGGCTGCCCAGAGAAGTTGTGGCTGCCCCATCCCTGGAGGTGTTCAAAGCCAGGTTGGATGGGGCTTTGAGTAACCTGGCCTACTGGAAGTTGTCCCTGCCTATGGCAGGGGAGTTGGAACTCGATGATCTTTAAGGTCTCTTCTAACTCTGACCATTCTATGATTCTATGAAGAGCTTATTTACCTGTAGGAGCATGCAGCTGTTGAAGAGAAATATTATTTTAACCTTTTTTTTTGTCTTCAGAACCCGAAGCCTGGGATAAGCACCACAAAACAGGGAAACTGTTTCAAGAGCTAAATGCTGAACTGAGTTATTATACTTTTGCAATTGTTCTTTTTCTTTTTAATGGACTGGAAACCAAACAAGCCCCGACACAAACAGCCCCAGTCTCAGTTCAGTTGCTAACAGTGCCCTGTTACAAGTCTAGGCCCCATATATTGAACTGTCTTACAAGAAGCTGGGGGAAGTTGATGTCAATTTATAGCACCTGGGTTTAATAAAGATTAAGTTTTCAAAAGCCTGGGTTGACCTAACCCTAGTCTCAAACTGGACAGTATCACCTGTTAGGGAGTGTTAAAGTTGTGCCACAAAGCTGTTGCCAAATATTTATGAAGTTTTCCCAAACATACAAACACAATTTTCATTCTGGTGGCACAAACCAAAAGCATTCAGTTTCCCCAATACATAAAAGGGAAAAAATCCTTATAACAAGTCCCTTTAAATAAGCAACTAAACTCTAAAACGAAATCACTATTTTCCTTCAGCATTTTCAATCCAGCCATAGACACAGGTACCAACACATTTCATTAGACAGAAGGCAAAGAGGATAAAAAGACAGGTAAATAAAATGAATAGTTTTCAATTTTTTAAAAAACTTTGCCTGTAGAAGGTGAAAATAAAAGATATGTAAAAAGAAAGAAGCTGTTTAGCATCCACCCCAACAATATGGGGAAATTACATGTTTCTTCAGGAAGAGGTATTTTAGCACAGTAGGATGTTCTTATATTGTGACAAGATAATGTGTGTGTAAAGCACTCCTATAATTTAGCTGTCACGCAGATGCACCTACTCAAATGCATGCGTGTCAATGGAGAATTAGCTTTGATCTGTAAAATACATCAGATGGTTTCCATTCCTTACGCTGAATCAACTCAGTTTGATAAGAAATTAATCTGACCATCTTTCTTATAGCCATTGTCAGAGTGTTTAATCTCTGGAACTGATACTGTGACTGCATGGAGCTGTTTACAGGGTAAAAAACTAACGTCAACATGGATAAAAATCACATTTTAATGGTTTTTATTTTAGGACTTCCCCTTTAGAGCATCCTAGACATTTAAGGGCCATCAGGGTAACACACTGTCCAGCAAATCTTTCTGGGAAGAAAAAAAACCCCAGGTTTTAATCCTGAATAGACACTAAATTTTGGAACTGAGAAATACATTTTCTGTAGCTTTTGTAATTTCAGCATTAGAGATCCAGATGATTAGAGAAAACAGAATTATTTTTACAGCTATGCTTGCCAACACTATAAAGACTGACTTAAACTTGCAGTAGTTTAAGCTGTTTAAGTTTAACACCACAGCTGTTTCCAAGTTTTTTCGCTACAATCATTCTTCCAAATACAACTTAACTTCAGCCTGGACTCTAAGTTCTTCAGTATGTGCTTCTTCAGACAACACACAAACAGAGAGCAAAAGTGACTCTGATTTCCAGGAATCAGATCACAAAGAAAAGAAAATATTATGTGCACACTGTAAATCTAGGGTGAAAATTTTCATCTACTTTGAGGAGTCAGGATGCTTTGAAGCTGACGCTTGCTTTGAGGGACTGAGATCTGGGAGCTGTCTCCTACTTTCCTCATTTGTCTCCTGCACATGCTCACTTGGACGCACAAAAGACTTCTAAGAAATTCCAATGTTCTTTGTACACTGAGCATGCTTCAGTCTCTAAAGTTTAGCTGCTGCTGCAATTCATCTGTAACTTTTCATTTGGCATGTGGGAAAAAAAGTTAAACGTCAGATCAGGATAAAAAAAATCAGCCTAAATAAGGCCTTCATCTCAAGTATTCCTCTCTGCCATCGATATTGTAGTGCTCCAAAGCCTTACCTCTAGGCTACCTCCTTAATTAAGAATCTCGTGGCACAGATTGCCTACAGTCATTTAATGCAGCACAAAAAAGAGGACCCAGCATGACAAATGAAAATCACGCCCATACTTGTTCTTAAGTTAAGTACATTACATGTTTGGCTCTTCCCATCTCTGACCATTTTACTGTTTCTAAAGACTACTTTTATAGAATGACAACATCTATTTTGAGGAACCTAGAAGTCTCCACTGCCAGTACTCCATTTGAATAAATAAATATGCTAACATAATAGATACGGTAATACTAGTGAAGGGAAATAAACAAAAGAGAACACCTGCACGTAGATATGCTATTTCAGCATCCAGTGAAACTCAAGTGACAGGTCAGAGCAAGACGAAGTGGTGGTAGTAATTTTTAAACCTCTCAACTGATGGAGTAGGAGTATAGAGAAGAACAGGAACTGTGGTGAACAACCAGAACCAAGTCATTTGGATAGGATGCAGGGAAGAGAACAACCGAGTCTCCTCCATGTCTATCCGTTGCTGTATATGTGTGTGTGAGGCTATTAGTTGTACTACCAAACAATAGTTACATCTCTGAACATCAAAATAAATTTAATTCCCATATTTGCACTACCTTCCAGAAATTATTCTTAGATGTGAAGAGGACGCAGTTAGTTAGTTACACACATCAGTTAGTTATGTTTGTAGATTCAGCCAGACAAGGGAAGGTAAAGCAATGTGTCACAGTCAGGCCCATAAGATTTTTTGCATAGCCACAGGAATCAACAGCTTTCTCACCAACCCTTCACTTGGGGAATCAGCTCTTCTCTGGTGTTCCCAAGGCAGCTCACCTCTCTTTTCCCACTGATACCAGCTTCTGTTAACTGCTTACCTGCTTTCCCTCAAGAACCTGTGTAATTTCTTCCTCACTCTGCAATAGGAACACCCTCCCTCCTGCAACCTCCTCGGCCTCTTTCAAGCCCCGCTTCACCGCTACATCCCACTTTAAAGCCAGTACTGTCAGCTAATGATGATCAGGCAGGTGGCAAGCTGCAGAGGCCATTGGTGGTTGGTTGACCACAGTTCTCTCCCTCCTAGGAGGAAATATCTATTTCAATTTTCCTCTCTTCTCTTTGCCTATAACCTCCATCCCCTTTCCCTGCAAATACGAAGGAAGAAATAACAAACCAAACCAGAATCAAAATCCTGACCTACTTTGTTCTTTCCCAAGTTCCAGAGAAACTATTCCTCTCTTGCTCAAACATTTGGGTTTTGGGGGTGGTTCTTTGTTGTTTGTTTATTTTTTTTAATATCATCATGCTTCAGTGGTCTGTCTTCACTGCCTTCTCAAATGATTCTTCTGAGATCTTGGACTTAGACACGCGCTATCATTTTACTATACACTTCTGTAAAATACAGTAGATGGGATTTCATCTTGATCTGCGTTCTTGGCTGCAATTGTTGGACTGCAAAAGGACTAGTAGTAACAGGTGTACACAGAACTCAACTCGAGTAGGATGAGATTTGTTGTGAGAAAGAAAGCACCAAAGTGGAATGCAAACCTGGTAAAGGCAGCATTTTTTGCTTAACCCTGAACAAAAAAAGAGATGGCCAAAAAAAGTGTGTATGCACTTTTGGGCCCATTGAAAATGCAGCATTTATATCTGCAAAAGTTTATTATAAACAAGCTGTAGGTTTGTTTCTGGCTTGAAAAATAGAAATTTGCAAAGCCAGAATGTGAGTAGGCAGAAAAACTTAATAGATCTGTCCTCAGAATACATTCAGAAAGAAACTTGTATACTTTGTCGTATAAAGAGTTTAATGGCTTCCAGATACACAGTGTTGTCCAATAATCAAACAGAATTAAAGTGCAATTAATTACACAGTTTGAAATGAATATATTAGTTACTTGATGGTACCATTTCTATCCCTAATAGACTTCAAGCTGTATAACCAAACTAGAAATTGGAACCACAGCACAGCATGACTTGCTATATGCACAGATAAGAGACAGTGGCCATTAACTGCCTTTAATGGTTCGCACACCAAGAATCCACTGAAGAAAGGTCTATAACAAGTATCCAAATAATATACTACAGTGAAGATGAAAACAGGCATTCCCTACTCCCTGATGGAAAGGTAACTGCAGTAGTTGAAGAAATAATAACTCATAGGGCAAGAAAAACTGGGCTAACTAGCAAAGTATAGAAAACGTCAAATAAGCAGTGTTTGTTTGATGTAGGTTTGAAGTGACCAGCTACCAAAGGAACCAGTCATTATTTTGCTCCAGATTGCAAAGTTTGTTGATTCATTTTAGTTGTGTTAAGTAAAATGACACACACACACAGCTGTTTTAGAGTCAGTAGTGAGTAAAGAATTGTGTTGAAATTTCCAAATGTTTCACAGCATCTGAAGTGCAGAGAAATGATATATTGTCTCCCTCCAGCTTCCTTAAAGTAACTCATACAGACTACACAGAAAAGCTCTGCAGGACAAGGGAAAGGAATGAACTTCTGGCCACCATTTGAGAGCCTTTCAGTAGGCTGCCACTTCTTCTGTGCAACCAGGAAGCAACGTTCTGTTACTCATCACACGATTTATTTATTACGGTCATAAAATAGGATTTGAAGGGTTTAGGATTTGATGGAGATACATACCACAAATCTTTTAAAAGCAGCAATGTGGTCTATAAATTTACTTTACTTATACAGCTTTTCTAAAAATAACACAACACCACCACTTCAGTATAACTTTTTGAGCTTGCCACTTGTCTGCCTTCAAAACAAAAGTTTTGCAGACAGTAAGTGCATTAGAAATACTAATTTACTGTTTTAGAAGAAGGGTAGACCTGTATCAAATGAGCAAAAATGTGAATCAACTACAGCAAAGTATATTTCTATATCACAGTACATATATTTCTATGACTATATCGCCATAGTACCACAAATTATACGTAAATGAATGACAACACAACCATCCATTCCCAAACGCTGATACTGGGAATTGCAAAAATGATCTTCAGTAATCTTCCGGGCAAATTATCGAGGAACCCATTAGGCAGTCTGAAGCCATTCTTCATTAAGCATAATTAATTGGAAATTCTATGATACTCACAAGCAACATTAGCTAGGTAAAATAAAACTGCTATGAAAGAAACTTCTCTTCAGTGTCTAGTATTATGCTAGACATACCTGCAGTGCCAGCTACTTTAATAATCATAATCTGACCTTAATTCATCACACCATAATAGAATTATAATTATATAATATACACATTAAAATAATATATATACACACACATTAAAATAATAATATACACATTAAAAGCTAGAGGTTTCCTTCTGAGAATTACCTTAATAAAATTACCTGTGTGTTGGTTTTATCCACTATATACAACATACACAAACATTATATCATACACATAGCTTGTACTCACGGCTTTATGCCCTATCTTTGTGTAAATAAGCTTTACTTAAGTCCGTTATCACTAGATAAATCAGTTCTTAGCTTGAAAAAAAAATTAGAAATAAATCAATCAACAAAGTCAAGCTGATGGAAAACACAAGATGAAGAAATAAGGACTGCCATTCTTCCCCTTAAGCCTCTGCTTGGCAGCAGTGCACGCTGTCCTGTGGGAGCTACTGCTTGGATTTGATTATACAACCAAAAAAAAATTGCAACCACTTTAGATTTAAGATTTATAGATGTTAAGACAGTGGCCCACCTTGGTAAGATCTGCCATCGCTGTGCATGCTTCTGTGTGGCAAACACGGCTGGCTCGCCTCTCCCCCTCAGCAGGAAAATGCAGAATTGACTCACAGCAGTGTTGCTCTCTGAAGCACTGCTGGATGCTTCATTACGAAGGGATTTCCTAAATGACCTCTGTGACTACCTTGGTTTGAAGGCTGACCTGTGAAAAGTAAAATTTTGTAGAGCGCTCGAAGGCCTTCTGGCAATTCAACACAAAATACTCTCTATAGGGACACAATGAGCTCTTGATACACAACTTTAGCTCTTCCCTATCAGCCTTTTATAAAATTCAGTCATAAATTAAATACTGTAAATATTGTTAGCATTGTTTACACTTAGATTGTGTATTAGCTATAGAGTTAAGAGCTGAAACAACAAGGTATATTCCAATTTCACTGGAAAGCAAAAAAAAATAATCAGAGTGAAATGTAGTCATATGCTCTGTATGTGTGCATCTAGAGAACTGAGAGCTTTCCAGGGAAAAAGAAAAACAAAAAAGAAACCCAAAACATTTCACCCACAAACCCGCTTCAAATTAACAGCATACTTTTCTTATACTGTGATAATACATTTAAAAACAGAGGACTGGCAATCCCCCATTCAATCTCCATATTTACAGATGTACTTCTGTCACTCATTTCTCCAAAAAGTCAGAATAATGTCCACAGGCAATGCATCTCTGTCACACCAAGGTCACATTAAGGCAGTCAGAATGCTCTTAGAAACACCTGAGAAAAAGAAAAGAGAACTGCAGTCTCGCCTGCTGGACCCATGAAATGGTCATGGTGGCCTCTAAGAAGACCACGTAGCCCAGGATTGATCTGTGTCCCCTTCTGAAGGAGGAAGGACAAATGGAAAGGCAAGTTTCCACTCTCCAAATCTTGCCTTGGACATACTATAAGATTAGAGCCTTCTTCCCTTTCTTTCAGCTAGTTCCATTAATCTTGCACCTTAAGTACCAGAGTTCAGGACACTTCTCAAATGTAGCGCTGGTGTGGTGCAGCGCAGGGGGACATGGAGGGGATGGAAAGTTGTTATAATTGTGCACCAAAAAAGATTTATTGCTGATTGTTTTCAGCAAGAATACTGAGAAGTAACAAAAATTTCTTCTCATTTTAAATATGTCTCAGGTTTAACAGCCTGTACAGCCTTTCATTTCTGCATACGTAATGCCCTAGTCCTATGGCTTTTGCACCCAACTGCATATGAATCTGTGTTATTCAGTGCCTTGGACAAGTGCGCTGTTTGATCCAGCATTTGTGAAGTTAAAACTATGTGTTTTGCAAGGTTTCTTTCGAATGGGGCTTTTGTCATGAAAAAGAAGCGCAACTATACCGTTATAGAGGATTATTAGAAGGTCCTCTTATATCATACCTTAGAACTAAACTTTGTGTACAAAATTATATGTTGCTGTAAAGCCCTAGTGAATCAACTAAAAAATTAATATAACCACTGCAGTTCCAATAGTTGGAATTTACCACAATTATTCTCTCCAAGTTCTAAAATCAGACTGAAAAAAAATTGTTCAGTTCAGCCATGTGAAAATAAGGCAGACCTGAAGTGATAAATACAGATTTCAAAATATAAGTAAAATATTGTTTTAGTAATTTAGAGCTGAAGCACTAAGAAAGAATTACTTTTAAGCAAAACAGAGATGCAAACAGTCAGTTTCCCCCTTACCATCTTAGGATTCAGTGTCTACTGAAGTCAGCACAACTTGTCCTTGGATTTCAGTTGGCATCAATAGGTTCTTCGCAACTTCGTGACTTTGTTCCCAGCTGGTGACTGTATGTTAATTTTTAATAAAACAGTAAGATGTAACAAAATGAATCACACTGACAGTGAGATGCAAGAAATAAGTAGCTTCCCAGTTCAAATGTATAATAAAAGCAACGAAATACAAATTTACAGCAAATTCTATTACCAAACTTTCGTTGTTATTAGCAACAGGCTTTAATAGTTGGAAATACTTCTTTTATTCATTGTCTCATTTTAAATTGTTTTTACCTTCCCTGGAGTACCTGGACTTCAGAAGGTTCATATTTTATCAACGTCTTTCTTGTGAGTCAGTGAATAGCAGGATTCCCAGCTGGACTCTTGCTTCTGCTCTTCAGCTGGATTTGATCTGACTCTCATGAGCTCACTCTTGCGTCATTCAGAAAAATTATTCAAATAACTCTAGCCTCAAAGTTGTTCATTGAGAAGTTGTTTTTTTCCCCTCTTTACACAGAGAACGAGCTGTGTTCTTATTAGCCCGCTGTTCAGCCAGCTTCCCAGCCTCCCTCTTAAATTCAGGGCCAAGGTCATTTTTACATTATCTGCTACAGACAGATTTTAAACACACCAGCCAGATGTTACTTCTATTTTAAAAACATAGCTATGGAAAGTGTTTTAAGTCATAACAAAAGAAATCTAAGGATTTTGGAACAGTAACTCAAACTATGAAGGGAGTCCACGTGATGTTGCAAAGCAGCAGTTAACAACATATTCCGTTGAAAGTACAGAACACTAGAGAGAGCAGCAATCCTGAAAATTCTGTCAAAGCATATTAAAATCTTGGGAATAAAAGAAATATGATGAGTCATATATTAGCAATGTTATTAATGACATTCTAAAAGGCCTGTCCGAACAACAACTTCAGAAGCAGCACCCACTCTTACTTATAAGAAAAATTCTACCACAAGTTTGTAGTAAAATCTGTCTCAGCACAGTTAAAATCTTCTATTGCTCAACGACAGCTTGATGTTCACCTGGGAGATCACTAATGTACACTACGTATTTACAGCTCACTTGAACTATCCTGGGAGATTCTGTGAAGCTAATCACATATACCATCTCATACTTATTTAACCAACTACTTAAATAAGGAATTGAGTTCCCATTTTAATCTTCTGGGGCAGGCAGCCCACGTCAGTGGTGCCCTGGTGAAACCATCCACGCAACAGTCTACCGAGTAGGAACGGTTCTTGCTTTCTTTGCACCATGCAGACGCAACCTCACATAAATCCTTTCTTAATCTCGTATCTTTTGACCTTAAAAAGCCCACCCCTAAAGAATCATCAGGCTGTGGCTGCGATCTGGTTATCCAAATTACAAAGGACCAAAGAATTTTCAGTCCTTTTTCCTCTGCTCTTTTCAGAGGCTCTCAGAATGCTCAAACTAATGCCCCATGTTGAAACCTCGGCATCTTGGAAAGCTTTGTTTTTCTCTCCAAGCTAGGAGGACTGATTTTCTCAATTCTTCCTTGATAGCACTTATCCTCCCTCCCTACTTGAGTATACTATTTTTTTAAAAATTTATTTTAGTATCTTTTCCATGGTACAGTCAGGAAAACTTTGCAACTCTGCCCTTCGTAAATGGTACCAATTCTAGTACACTTGCATTCCCTATTTGACAAACTTGTCCAATCCTAGGAAGCATTGAGAGCATTTAACTCCACTAAAAAAGGGGACTTACACAAGAGTTTTCCATAACTAAACTAAACATTACCAGGGCTTGTTCTCTGTCCCCATGGCCACTGAAAAAGTCTTTCTGCTTTTCTAAGAATAAATTATCTTTTTCTAAAAAATGGATTGCTTCCAGCTGTCCGGTGGGTGTGATCCCTAGCCTGTGCCAACTACTTTGTGTCCAAGAAACTATTGGGGAAAACACTGTCTGACCGGGCCAAACCAAAGAGGCAAGGACTATTCTAACAGAAACAGCACAAGCAATCAAGTTTCAGTGCTGGGAAATACTCCCTGTTACTGTTGGACAGGAATTACATCTTGGCACTGCCTATAAACCATAAAACCCTGCTTTGTGCAATGCTAGCTGTACACTAAATATTTCAGGCCCAGATAAAAGCTCTTGTAAAAAGGCTACATGTAATGCTCTCTCCTTTCATTAACATGGCAATAAACAAACATGCAGGAAAAATATTATTACCTTCTTTTCAAAATGACTTTTCTCTTGAGTCTAGAACTCATGAAAAATCTGAAACAACTTCAGTTGTGCTGTTGGCAGCCTTATGTTATTCTCTAAGATCATACAGCAGGGCAGGTTGTTCCGGCTCATTCTTCAGTTCCAAGTTCTCCAAAAAGACCCACAATGTTGGGTTTCACGGTGGAGCCACTGAATGGCAACTCCACCAGCTCCTTCAGTATAGTAACAGTGTAAGTTCCTTTCACAAACAAAATAAAAGACAGATATATATACATATATAAAAGATATAAATGTGGCATGCAAAGCCATATCTTGGCACCAATGAGATTTTTTTAACACATTGAGCAGGCACGCATGTGGCTGTGAGGCCCACATTACACAGGCAACATTTGGGATCTCCATTATTCCAACATATAGCCTAACCACAATCACATTTATGAAAGCCCTAATAAAAAGTCAGGAGCCAGCTCCTCTTAATCAGCTTTTCTACCTTTTATCCTTTCGTTTTCCTTTCAGTGTAATCCAAATAAAGAGCCGTGATTTCATACGTGCCTGCCCCTGGTGGGTGACCACCTGTTTTGCAGCTGGTGGGTCTCGTTCTTTGCATAAAGCAGTTTTCAAACCAGACCTTCATTCTGGCATGGGGCAAATTTTAGTCCCACTAAAACTTACTGGTCCAATTGTCTTCACATAATCATAGCCACAAGCCCAAGCACTGCTGTAATGATTCCAAAAAGACAAAAATCTGTAGCAGTTTGAAAACATCCTTTATTCATCCAAGATTTAATGGTCTGTTTGCTTCTTCCGGAAGACTACATATTGTGACATTTTGCTCAGTCTAACAGATACTACAAACAACTCTTCTTAAAGCTGTGACCCTTGTTTTTATTTGCTGGTTTTGCATAATGTGAAAAAACATATTAACAGTCTCTCCAGTAACAGTGAGAATTACTGCAGTGGATTTATTCTTTGCCTAAGTATTTTTTCCACAGACATAAATTTCCAATGAAACTCAGCTCTTTTGTAATGAAAACTCAGACTTATGCCCTTATATTCTTCCTGATTGGTGTTTGATTTCACTTTTATTTTTATTCCTGTCCTCTAATAGCAAATGTATTTTATTTAAGAACCTGAGAAGGAATCGCGTGTCTTTTGAGGACAAAAGGATAAAGGCGTTTCAGAGATTATTTTTGTGGAGTAACCGTTGTTACCATGATTTAACTTTCATTTAACAATTAAGTGGTACGCAAGCAGGCCAAGTTGATATACGATGAAATATATTGAGACATTAGATTTCACTGTATTAAGGGAATGTATATAATACAGGTTTGCAGGTTTGTTGTCCAGATAAGTCTGGAGGTCATTTATTTACGTTTTTAGACATGATTTCTAAAGTTTGCTGTTAAGCTTTTCTTCTTCAAAACAAAACACAATGTTAGCACCTTTTGGATTTCCCCACCAAAGACATTTTTGCCTAGGATGGCAAATATTGATCTTTACACGAATGCAATATATTATGACGTGTGAGTTGTATATGTTAAAAGTGCTTTGTAACAATTATATATTCTGCCATGTTGATCATATTTCATACTTATTGCAACTTAAGTACTTTCAGAAACATCTTCAGAGTTTTGTTGCTACGGCACGCTGATAAATGAAGAGAGGTGCTCGCAGAATCTCTGATTGAATGTAGCTGGTCATCTTCCCCTCCACTGCAACCTGCATACACCATGCAGCAAGCACACTAGCTGTGTGCTTTTTGATGTGACAAGAAGCAACGGTCTAGATAGATCCAATGACGTGAAAGAAGTGTTCATTCTGCACTGAGAGAGCAGCGTAAACAGCAAAACCCAACACCAATGCTTTTCTTAAAGATATGTGTTCTCTCTCCAGCTATAAATGTATCACTCCCCCTCTTTATCTTTCAGTTTCTTTCTTCTGACGCTGCTGTTTCTGAAAAGCATTGTTTTGGAGCGCATTCTCTATGAAAAGTTGCATTGTGCTCAGATGAAAAGTTCACTGACCCACAAAAGCTTTTGTACAGATACCAATCTGCCTTTTGCGCACACGTAGGGATTCTCCAAAGTTATCTAGGCTGAAGAAATCTTATCAAAGCCTTTTGTATTATACCTCCCGCAGAAGCTTCAAGGGGAATTTTATGCTAATGATTCTCTTTAATCTCCATATAATTCAGGCCAACTAAAAATAGATCTTTTACAAACAATGAATCATCATGACTTTAAGTGGATGCAGTTCTGCCACAATAAAGTTGAAATCTCTGTTCCATAGCACCTTTCTTTCCTCTCTTCATGTAACAAGCACCCAAGAAGCCATCGGACAAAAACAAATACAATTGGTTTTTCTTCTCCCCACTTACTTCAGCTATCAGTCGTACGACCACAATCAAATAAAGAAATAATTCCAAGTACCATCTTCATTTGAAGGATAATTCCTGAAGAGAGATAGAATTCACCAATTTTTTTTTAAATTAAGAAAATTACACACAAGATTGTAAAATCTCCTGGCAGTAGCAAAAGCCAAGGTAATTTCTTTTCTGAAAGAAAAAAAAAAAAGCACATAGTCCCAGAGCAGCCTGTAGACCTACTTTTACTGCTGTTCCACCCTCCTGGAATCTGTGAGAAATCAGAGACACATGCAGCAACTGCACCGATTTGTATGATTAATTAGCATCCATCTCACCTTGCAGATCAGATCTGTCTCCCAAGATTTCACACGGTAGGATTCTACATGCAAAGATTTCTCTTTGTATGTCACCACTAGGAGACAAATAGCTTTGCAAATATATCTCTAAGATAAAGCAGGTCTGTGCAGTGAGGAGCTAGTTCTGTACCTCTCTTTAGTCCATTTTATTCAAAACTACCATCACTGAAGGGATGCACAAATAGTTGTGTTTAAATCCTAAACAGTCACTCATTTGGCAATTGAAAAACTACTCACCTCTCAGTGACAATATAATTGGTTTCCTAACACAATCCTTGTGGATTCCTTGAATTATACCAACACCCTTCTGAAATTCCCTTAAGACTCGTACATAAGATAAAGGTTTGTATGCATTTTTCTTAGACAGCAGGTGGAATAAATGAACAACTAGAGAGCAAAGGCCAACTATTAATATCGTAGAGGTTTAGGGCTAAGGGAGAGCCAGGTGTTGGCTGATGAAAAGCAACCATAAGACAAGCTGAAAGATTGTTTCCTGGACTTTTAAAAGCCTTCATGCTTGAACTTCTCTGACATTTGCTTTTGGATCTCATTACATTTTATTTTATACTTTTTCAGTGGAAGTTAACAGTATGATCCCAGGGTTAAGTTATGTACGTTACTGACTGTGAGACATACCTCTCAGTTTACCCAAATTTCAAGCCATGGAACTTCATGGATCCAATGAGGTAGGGTCCTATATATGCGGACATTAGTATTGGGTAGCATGATGGAAGCAAATCCCCATAAGGAGCAATGCCCCAGCTGCTGTGCAACGCTATGCCACCTCTCTGACTCAGCACACAATGAGGAATTACAGACATTTTTAAGACTACTCCAGTTTAAAAAGTGCTATTTAAAATTATCGCAATATGTACATCAATAAAATCAATGGGTATGGATGCAAAATACCAACGTGGAGACAACAAAGAGCAATCGTGATGCCTGTAACTAAGCAGACAAGCCAGGCAAAGAAGGAAATCCTGCAGGACACCTGGAAGAGTGAACCCCCCCCAAACAGTGCGCTTTGCTGAGCTCTCCATAATCCCTCCTGGGCAGCAGAACAGGCCGTTAGTTGAGAATATCCCATTTCCTGGTCTGCCACCTTTCCCAGTCCAGAGCACAAACTGTTCAATTAAACTGTCTGAAATTTGTATCAGGATGAAGAAAAGAGTGTTTTTTTCCTGAGAGAGCAGTATTTCTCCAAGAGTCTGAATTATACCTGAGCAAAGCTTAAATTTAACATTTTGTTATTTACTTCCCAATTGAATGTCGAAATCTCTATGTCTTGCTGATTTTTTAAAAATATGGCTAAGAAAATTGCTTTCTCCTCTAGAAACATAGTTCTCAGTTTGCAGATACCCTGAATGTTTGAGGTGTAAGTTAAACTGGAATAGTGCACTTAATAGGATTCAGATTTTTATATTTTTTGCAGAAAAGAGTTGGAAGCTTTTCATTCTGGGCTAGTAGTAGCAGATCCAGATACACTAAAATCAGTACAGTGCTTTTTGATCTGAAGGAATATTTTCTATAACAGCGTATGTACGGAGACTCACATTTCCAGGAGAGAGATATTAAAACATGAATAGGAATACACTCAGATACAGTAATTAAATTCTGTGGTCACAGACCACAATGATGAAGGTGGGAGAGAATTCAGCTACTGGGAGACTGTTAAATTTGAAGTTTCCTGCCATCAGTAAAAGGAAAGGAACAGATAACAAAGAGTTAAGCAAAGTCAGGACCCCGAGAAAGCATTAAACATAAACCAAAATAGTGTTAAGTGGTATTTGACAGACTTAAAATAAGAGGTTGACAATGAAGCTGAGAGAAAGTATCACCTAAAATTCAAACACAAAAATCTTCTAAGAGGGAATAAGAGTACATGAGCAGAAGTATGCAAAGGTGTAATCCAGACCTAGGGCCATCTTTCCACATGTTGAGTAGTACCTTATCCCACAAATAAGCATCTTAAGTTTTTCATTATTTTCACTGTACCCAGGGTAGAAGCGAACTCATAAGAAAGTATACTGGAATCTACTAATTCTATGGGTCAAAAGACTTGTAACAAGATTTCCTTTAAGTTTCTATGCTATTTTTCAACTAGCTTCTGATTTTTTAATCTCTTCCAGACTATAATCTATGCTCTGACCTGTACTAGGGATACACAGAGAGAAAAGGAGAAAATTTTTGAAAGTACTCAGTGCCGCTCAGTGTTGATATGTGGGTAAATTACTTGGGTAACTACTACATAATAGGTAAAAGAATCCAGATTCCACACAAAATATTTGAAAGCTCTTATCTTTCTTTCCCCTTCCTATTTATTTTGGCTTTTATTCTTGTTTTCTTCCTCTTTAAACTTCTTCTAGCTTCCCCTTTCTGCTTACAGTAGTCACTTCACTTACTGTGAAGCTTGCACTCTCTCTCTGCTAATTACCATCAAATGGCTATATTCATAGAAGAATGAACATTAAAATTTGAGTCCACTTTTTGAGTTACACCTAGAAATTACTGTAGAGGACATCCAAGGAAGTACAATTACATAACATGCCCTAAAGGCAATTCATAGACATGAAGCAAGCTGGCCAAGACCCACTAAAGAATAGTCACTGGAGCTTACTAAGCCTTGGGATAGCCTGTTTAGAAAGGCTATTCCTGCATGAATCAGTACGCACACGCACATATTCTTTAAGGTCAAATTGCAACTACAAGCAAAAAGGGGTGATAGCGAGTTCCTTCCGTATTTCTGAAGGAGCCCTTAATGATTGCAAACACATCTGGGGTTCACTCTGCTCTGCAGCAATTGAAATTTTTTTTTCACATTTCATAGAATACTTATGGGCCGTTGTCCTGGTTTCAGCTGAGATAGAGTTAATTTTCTTTCTAGTTGTTGCTGTGTTTTCAGATTTGGTATGAAAAGAAGGTCAATAATGCATGTTGTTTTAGTTGTTGCCAAATGATGTTTATACTAGTCAAGGACTTTTTTCAGCTTCCCATAGAAGCTGAGAAGGAGCACAGACAGACCAATGGAATGGCCCATGGAATATTCCGTACCATAGACATCATGCTCGGTATATAACTGGGGATTGGCCGGGAGGGAGGAATCCGTGATCTCTGCTCGGGCCGGGCTGGGCAACCAATTAACCAGGCAGTGAGAGTGACTTGTGTCTTGTATATTCTTTTACCATTATTGTTATTTTCCTTTTCTGTTATTGTTCTATTAAACTGTCTTTATCTCAACTCGCTTTCCCCTCCCTCTTCTCCCTACCCTTCTGGGGGAAGGAGGGGGTGAGCGAGAGGCTGTATGGTCCCGGTTGCTGGCTGGAGTTAAACCACGGCAGCCATCTAGTCCATTATGCCTCCCTGCTTACAACCTTCTTTGTCACTTCTGAGGATCAAGAAATCCTCAGAAGGGTGGAAATTTTGACAGCTTGTTGTTGTGTAAGAAATTAGAATAATAATTTACAGAGCGTGGCCATATCAATTATTCTTTAGACACTCTTGGCTCAGAGTAAGCATGAGAGTTTTGAAACTTTCAGGCCTTATTGCCCAAATGAACCAGAAATAGCCTACATCAGGTGGGTTAAGTTACCTTAAATGTGTTGCATATCAGCACGTGGAACTAGCATAGAAAATTCCAGTAAGCTGCCGTGTTACTTCATGTTCCTTATGCATATATATTGTTATTCCTTGGAGTTTTCTGTCTCTAGACAGAAAACATATGTATTTATTGCATAATACATATGCAATAAAACATACAAATTATCCCCTTAAATTACTTAAACTTTCTTACAAACTTCAACTTATGCCGGCAGAGTCTTTCATTAGAGTTTGCCAAAACTTTCCAGATTTATATATTTCATTATATTCATACCACGATGTCCATTTTGACTGTCCATGGGGCATGTTTGTAAAGACTAGGATTGTAACACTTCAAAATTTTGTATTTACTGATTACTTTCTAGGAAAATGAACACTATCTTCACCACAGCCCTTCAGTAAATGGCATTCCATATTATTTTCATTAGCATACCTACCCCTGCTGAACACTAGAACACAAAAGCTGTGTATTTCTTTCCTTGCTTCCTATGTTTTTCTTTCAGAGCATTTCTTCTGTGCTGTAGAAAATAGGATGTCTTTTCCAGATTTAAACCTGTTTTTCAAGTTCTGTCTTCACAGAATATCCCATTGTGCAATGAGATACGCACAATCTTATTGCTTTCCCAGGAGAGAAAGTGTGGGGGGGAAATCCTACCGTACCTTTGTCTCCTAACTAGATTATTTATAACTGTGAAATCTATGAATAAACTCCCTTAGGAAATATTAAAAATTGATCCACTTTGGTAAATTACTATTAATGCTTTCAACTAAATTAAAGAAAACCGTCATACTTGTAGGTTGCTTGCCTGATGGGCGAGTAATAACAACAACATCCTTACTTTGTTGTCATCTTCATTTTTCAGTTGCTGAAACATCTCCACTCTAAATAGAAAGACATGCTGAAAAATCAGAAGAAAAAGAATTAGCCTGCCCTGTAGTTCTTTGATTCTTCTCTGCTTTGTTCTCCATCGTTGCATATACTGGATAAACATTCTTAAACTGAAGGAACAGCATCTCTCCCCCTACAGAGGGACAGCACAATAACTGTGCTGAAGAAGTCACCATCTTAGATGTTCCAGCTTTGTCACACAGGTTGTCTGTAACTTTCTTTGAATCACCTGAAGTGCCTGTGGGAGTTTCTTGGGCTTTGTATTTTTAAGTAAAAGGCCCTAGCACTTGATATTTTGGAAATTATTTATCAATACATTTCCCAGTTTATACCTTTCTTAGGCTAAAAACGTCACCAAAATGAAACCAGATCTCCCCATAGAAATTTTTGCCAGACATTGTCATTGATTCCATATTTTGTTGTCAAAGTAAATCATACTGAATCTGCTATGAAGGGATTTTCAGTGTGAATATTGTGAATCATGTCAGTCCATGGGTCGTAAAGAATATACTCTAACGCACATTTCCTAGGGCTCACCAGAAATGAGGGACGTAATAACTCTGTGACAACAGACAACACAGTAGATGCCTGAAGTTCCTGCTTCTAGTGACATCACTGGTGTGTGTCTGTATAGCTGGTATCTATGGGAAGTTATCAAGTTGAGAGGGTTTTTTTACTTTTTCCCTCAAAAGCAAATTCCCAATTTTTTGTTTCCGATGAATAACACATTTTTAAAAAATCAGATAGCAATATTTAAAACTGTAGGCTTTGGAAATCTGTAGTATAAAACCAATTCATAACACTAATGAAGTGTTTGAGCACCTGACCAAAATTTAATAACTTGATTCTCTTTTGCAGGTGTTCTTACTATGTCAACAAGGTGCACAAATTATTATCGCCGTTCTGATTAAAAACTCAGATTTTTTTTTTCAGAGCATTTTGATCTTAGCAACCCAGGGTGTGCTGAGCAATATATTCCTTGAGAAGATGGTCAAAAAGCCACCTTCTAAATTCAACTTGTCCATTATGAGTTTATTCTAGTGATACAGTAACAAGTATATTGGTGTGGGGATCAGAGGCACACCAGTTACTGGTATTATTCCATATCAAGATACTACCGCTGGATGTTTCAGATGGTCCTGTAACAAAGAGGTCTATATGTCAATGTATCTTTATCTCACTGGCCAGCTAGAACAATGCTTTTTTGGGTGAAAAAAAAGCAATCTATTTTTTGAGTAACAGATGGGTAAACAGATGGGTGGAGAAGTCCACTGAATAGTGTGTTGGCTGCCTGTCATTGCCTGTATGACAGCCAATAAATATCATATGGATTAAACCTGTAAACTAACATGTCCCTATTTAATGAATTCTTTCAGAATGGTACATGTTTGCTTGCCAATAGCCGTATAAATGAAATGCCACTTTGGGTAAGGTAAATTTTTGCAAGGAGACCAAACACTTAAGCACAGCTTGTTCGAAGATTAATAACCAAAAGCAAACAGGGAAAGAAGCCCCACGGTAAAGCGTGTACCTTCTTACACACTGTCTATGAGAAGGTACCTTTTGCACACCTGGAACGAATCCCTGGGAAGAACCTAACCTTCACTATGTTTAGACTTAGGATAACATTATCATACTGCTTACACCTCTTTTTGTGAGAATTTCATATTTTTGGTTTTCAGGCTTGCATAAAGCAAAAGTGCTTAACTCAGTAGCCAGTCATGAGATATCTACCCACGTCAGACCAACAGGAGACTACGTATTTTATCCTCTTTTGGGAAATTCTCTCTATTTTGGGCTAACATAAAATTAACGAAAAAAATACTGACATGAAATTCTGTATATACTGGCACTTGGATCTTTCCGTGTCACATGCATCTTGCTTTACAAATGACAACAATTTGCCTGTCTGCCAAAGCCGGCATGGTTGTGAGGAATGGAAGGTTCCTGCTTACTTTAGGGTGTTCATCAGCCCAGAGATTATTACGTGTAAAAGGATAGTTCCTTTACTTTTCTTCCAGTCTACTGTCTAATATTCACCGACCAATTCCTAGCTCTTCTACTGAAACAGAGCAGACAATTTTTTCCTTATTCAACAAACCATTACTGGTTTTACAGACAGAAGTAATACTCTTACAGGCTTGGTTCCACAGGCTGCAAAATGAGAGGCAGAGAGATTAAACAATTTCCCCCACTGCAGTGAAAAATTTGCCTTGAAAAGGAGTTCAGCTCTCCAGAGCAATGCTCCAACGCCTTCACCACCGGGGAACCTTATTCCTGAATTTTTGAAGAAAATACAAAAGCAAATATTCAGGCTGAATAATGACATGTGAATTTAATTATTAAAATTGTTTCACTTTTTGAATAATTTTTCACAGATAGTAGAAATAGATTTGCTGATTTTCAAAAAGTTCTTTGAAAATGGTATTCTTGAAAAGAAAATGCAGCACTTGGTGATGTCATAAATCCATCAGAAAATAATTAGGCATGCCAAGATGGAACATAATGCAAAAAGAAAACATAAAATAATTTCATTATGAAAATATATTCTATTAGCTCAATACCAATAGATGGGGTAAATGTCAGTAAAAGTTTCTGAAAAAATATAGACTTTTACAAAACACTGAGAACAATATTTTGCAACACTATCAGACGTAGAAATAAGGACGTGTCCAGTGGAACGGTGTGTGACAACATTAAACAGATTATAATTTGAAAAGGAAATAAAAAACTGAGTAGAAAAACCCTGAATTGGTTTGAAAAAACATTTGACCTAAGGAAGACACAGTAAAGATTAACTTCAAAATTTAAAAATAACTGCTGCCGTATGAAGTATTAGTTTGAAGTGGTTTTTGCCTTTGCACAACACATATTTCCTGAGGAGCTCCAAATCCTGTAAAGGAGTTAACAGCTTCATGATGTATTAATTAGTTGAATATTACTTCATTTCTACGAAAAGTGGTTAATGCTATATAATGGGAAAGAAACCAGCAAACACTTTAAGACATTCATCTTAAAAAAAAAAAAAAAAAAAAACAATAATAAAATAACCTGATTGGTTTAGTCCCCCAAAACGTCTGAAGAGGAGAACCGCAAAGTGGTCAGAGAGATGTCCAGGCTGCGGTGTTTGTCCTGCACACTGCGCTGGAGAGCCTAGACAAAGCCAGGCTCTCAGGAGCACGGCAGCAGCCTGATGATATAAACCACTTGGGGGGCAGCACGTTCCTGTTATCTACAGAACAACACCGCAGAAGAAGACACAAAACACTGAAGTCATGTAATGAGCAAAACTCCTGCGAGAGGTTTCTGATGAGCAAGGCTCCTGCTCTGCTACAGGGGTTGGTCCTAAGAGAGATGGGAATGATATAACATTGGGCAATCCATTGGTGCAGGATTACACAAACACGTGTGGTACTGAGACCTTACTGTAATACAATTAGTCGATGGCTTCTTTAAAAGCATCACAGAAGCCTGTGAATATTCTTTTCATCTTCCGAGTTTTCCTTACGAGGCTCTAGTACAGCCAGTAAGACCGAACACTGAGCAGCCCTCAATCCATCCTGACATCGCTCCTCACCAGTCTACCCAGCAAGAGGTAACTTTAATTTTTTTATAAAACCAGCTATCATTTTTCCAGCCTCTTTGGGCATATGAGGCACGTGTTTGTGAAGACATTACCTGGATTCAGTCTTGCCTAGGGCTGAAGAGTTCCTGAATGGTTGGTTCAATTTTCTTCAGCACTACAGCAGCCTTTTGAGTGACTGCATAGCTCTAGATCCAGCTGAAGGGGTGAATTAAAAGTGGAAAATTCTCTTTTAGTGTAATATTACATGTCTATGCATCTTGCCATACACTTAGTCATCCCTCCATGTGTGAATAAGCCCTCCTGTGAAAGAGCTTCTCTACTCTGGGCGTATTACTATGATTGACAGAATCTGTCAGAAACCTTAGTGGGATTTTTGCCCTCTTTTCCTTAACTTACGTTTAGCAGAGAGTAAAATTTTTAAAGTAGTAGAAAAGTTAATAAAAACACTAGAAATATAATTGACATAAAGATAAAGATAAAGAAACCCAGGCATTTTACTTTTACCACTGAAAACTGGAGAGTTCCAAATTTTGCCAAATGAATTTTTGTTCAACTCTTTTTTTTTTTTTTGTTAAAGAAAGAAGTCTTACACTCCAAAAATAACTAAATCATTCCATAGAAGATTAGATTAAATTTAAATGAAGCTTAGATGCGTATCTGAACTAATTTTTACTCCTTGGCTGGGTAGTCTCTGGAGTCAGGAATGCCTGTGTCCCACTTATTTAAGGCAATTCAAAGTCCCAAAAATCTGACAGGATCCAAGACTTCAAAATACCATCATAGAGTACAACTTTACTCTACTGAATACGAGGAACACAAATCGACCGAGCGTTCTCAGCCTTCTGGGTACATACAGATTTAAAGCTACTGCTGGCTTGATACTTTTGCATGCCACCAGGGATGGGCTATCCCATGGAATAAGAGCCAAAGCAATGCATGAAGCAATTGTTCACACAAAAATACAAACAGTGCAGATTATTGCAAGCCTTTTCATACCTTTCTCCTTCTGTTCTCCTTTTGGACTGATTTGTTCTCAATATCCATGTCATAATCAGACTTGGTTTTCTCCATTGTCTAGAGGATTTTTGTCACTACATACTTCACTACTTCAGTCTTGCTTTCTCAAGGTAGTCACATCCATTTTCTTCACCTCTTCAGCTTTCAGCCTTATGCACCTGCCTCCGGCAGATGAGACCGAGACCCCCAGCAGCTCCAGATACACTCTGCTGACAGGTGATATTACATTATTACACAGGTTGATGCCACCTTCAGCTGAGTTGACCTGTGAAGTGATTTAACCAGACACATGGGTAGTCCCTGTGAAACACAGCCATAGAAAACACAGCTAAAACACAATTCCCCCCGATACTGCTGACAGAGGATCATCTCCAGGGGTTCCACGTACATCATTACTCCCCAGATGGATCCTCTATTTATATACACTTATCATCACCAGACTACAGCTGACTGGTTCTAGAAGCAGTCTGGAAGACATCCAGGATGATTTATGTCTCTATGGCCACATTGCTCTCATAGACAGCTCCAACTTCAGACTGCCGACAGTGTCTAGGAAAGACTCTGGGTCATCTTGTCCGTGGAGACAAGCACAGGCAGGTTACAAGGCAGCTAGATGATGTACAGCCTCATCACAGACATACTCTTGCTTCCAAAATATAGCCTGCTTATGTGTTTGACCCTGAAACATCAAAGCTGAGTTGCTACAGACATGGTCTTGACAGTAAGCCGGGTGGCAAAACATGGAAACTTTGGCTTTTAAAGTCTACTTTAAATACAATATAGCGCTAGCTCTATCACTTCCTTGCAAAGATGCAAGAGGCTCTTATGATTTGAATGATCATAACAAAATCCTTATTACAAGTGTGTGTTATCATTTGGAGAAAACAAAAAAGACAGACATGGAAGAATGTGCATTTTATTACTAAATTTGCAATATTTATGTTGGTTTTAGACCCTAAAGCTTTGAGTCTCCTGACAGCAATAGTCACACTGGACAAAATAAAAAACCTGATCAGTATCATTCTTTGCAAACCCCTTTGCTAAAGGGTTCAGCATCTAAAGTGAGAGTAACCCCCAATATTGCTGTTTTTCTTTCCTTTGCCTTTTTTTTGTTTGTTTTCCTTACATTAAGCTATTAAAACTATCTTTCTAGGACAAGACAACAAGAACCTGCAGGAAAATTGTAACATATGAGCAATGTAGGCTAATACAAGTTTCATATCTCTTATTTAAAAGTCTTGGTGATTCACATTAAATTACTTTCTAAATTTATTTGTTGATAGAATAAAAACAAAAGCTAACAAAACTCCAGAAAATAATCTGCTATTCAAACCCCTAAAAATGAAGATAAGAGCATGTGGGGATTTCAGGGTGCTTAATTCTCACTATTTTTTTTTTCAGCTTCTGTAAATAAAAAAACCCACAAACCAACAAACAACAAAATACTTCAAAAGCCCAGCTCTTCCTTTATTTCACTTAAACTTACTGGTTCTAATTAGAAATGCTGCGAAATCATGAATGGGAGACTTAATACATAGTGTTTCTGGACTCATTCAAATTAAAAAGGAAAGGTCTCATACAACTGTTAAACTTATTTGGGGGTTCCAAGGGGTTCAACAGAAACTTTGAACTTCGGTGTGTTTTTTAAGCCGAATTCCTAAAACTTTCAAGATTAACCTTTCAATGTATTAATAACAAAGCTGTTTAAACAAAACTGTCATTTTAAGAATTGAACCTAATATTACGAGTACTGTGCAACTTGGTCTTCCCAAACATCTCCCCTAATAAATCCCTCCCAAGCCTCCAAGCTGTGATTCAGAAAGAGAAGAATAGTTCAGGGGTAAGAGCACGGTGAAGCCTTGAGTCATGCACACTTCGTGGAAAGACTTGGTGTATCATTAAGTAATACGGGAGGAAAGAATAATTGATACGAGCCCAGTGAGCCCAGAGAGGACAAAGCCTGCATTTGTGATGTGTGACTCAACGCGCTCTCCAGCAGCAGCGTTAACAGACAAACAGCTCTCTGCAGGGCCAAAAGAAGTGGGGTCTTTCGAGAGGACAACGGGGAACTTTTCTTTGGCAATTTGCTACAGCCCAGAATGTCTCTCTGCAGCATCGCTCACATGTAAATATGAGTTATGCATTATAGGAGAGAATTCAAAAACAACTAGGGCCTCCTTGTTACTTCTGCTGTGCTATATATACTACAAAAATAGAACCATACAAACCAAAACACCCTCACAAAGATAAAAGAAACACATTTCAAGCATCACAGATGAAGAAACTGGAGTTCAGTAACGTCATTTGCCATCTCAATTGTCATTTTAGTTGCAGAAGTCCATCTGTTCCTCTCCATCCCTGTTCATGCATGACTCTTCCAAACAATGGCCACGTCACTCAGCAATAGAAATACTGACATTAATCAATGTCGTTTTTAACCAAACATTAACATAGATGGGAAATACTCCTTGGCTTTCTGGGAAGAAAATGGGTATGGTGGTTATCCCAATTGCCAGGGAAAAACAGAACGGAGGAGGAAAAAAGTAGGTGACTCTACCAACATTTTCCACCTCCAGCTACTCATATATCAAACAGAAGTACCACAGCTCCATTAAGTAGCACCCACACAATCAAGTGGCCTAAAATGAGAAATGGACTTCTTTCAGTTCATTCCCCTGCCAGTACAGAATAATTCCTTACATGATAGTTGTCATTTCTTTATCAAGTCTGATTTTAAATATTCTGGCAAAGCCACCTCCACATTTTCTTTGGAAAAATCTATGCATTGAGTTTTCCATTAAATTCACCCTTATTTTAAAAACTATTTATTCAAATTTTTCCCCAAATACTCCTCCCTCTTGCTCTTTCCATGTTCCAAATATTTATATTGAAATATCGCAATTCTTTGCAACGGTGACTAGTGAGCCAAACACGCAGGTGTCCGATGCGTGCAGATGCAAGGCAGTATTGCAACAAATGGATTAGACCGTGCGGTCCGTTATTGTCCTTCACATTTGAGAGTTCACAACCTGGCATCTGGCGACTGAACCTACAGAAGTGGCTCTTCCACCAATACACCTCACCTTCGCACTACCCTTTTCGGGTGCTTTTTGATCATCTTTCGGCTTATGCTTTCACCGGAGAATTTTGTATAATATAGTAGCCTAAGGCAGTAGGGTACAAAGATGGGATTTTGGTGAAATACAGAACGAGAAAACATAACCGGAAAATGTGTGATAAATGTTAGGCATAAGACTGCATTCTATTTACGTTAGCATCTTGATGGCATACGTAGGAAATGTATGATCTCTTCACCAGTAACTGAACTTATCCATGTATGAACTTCCCTTCATTAGCTGCCCTTCTTCCTCTTGAAGTAACAGGCCTTATTTTCTCAAATTCCCTAAGGATGGTCATGCTAATTAACGAAGCATGATTTCTTTATGTGTGTGTATACATATACACACACACATATGCCTATGCATTTATGCATACCTAGATATAGACCTGCATACATCCAATTAATTTTGTTAAAACAGTGCAGCTATATAAACTCTGTGCTGAGGTAAACGAGTAAGTGTAGAACTCATCCAGAATCCTACAGTAGAAGACCTTTGATGCAAACAAATTCATAGCCTTCAGGAGTCATTTGCCTCTGTAGCCACTGACTGTACTGTCATTAGTACCTCTGTAAAATGGAAATTTGATCTAAATTCCAGAAGAGCTGGTCCAAATTGTAAAGAAAAAATAAACCTGAGATGACAAAATGGCCAAAAACTCATTCACTTTTTTTTTTTCTGTATTTTCATTTTGGGGAAAAGAAAGAAAAGCAGAATTTTCTTTGCTTCTACTTAAAACCTGAAAAAGAGAAGGTTTGTTTCAGACACAAAAGCCTTCAGCATTTTGACTGAAAATGCTTTGCATTTTCCAATGGTCATCACGTTGAAGAGGTATAATTTTCTCAGGAGGAGTAAGGTAGTTTCCAACAGGCTGTACATTATTTCAGTAACACGAAGAGAAGAGAGGGATAGGATTTACACAGGGGAAAGACAGAATTTGAGAAGAAATACTTTGGCTCTCCGTAAGCAGCAACTGAAAGATACTACCACGTGAAAGCTGATCCGTGTAACATGAGGTGTTTATCCCTTCGGTCTACATTTAAAGACTTCAGCATCAATAAAGACCTTACAGTGGTAATTAGCACCATTTCAAACAAATTACATGAGTTCGCAATTCATTGCTTAATTGATACTTCACTCAACAGAAGGTATTTAATACTCACATAAACCAGAATTTTATTAGAAATGTGGCAAATGTTTTATTTTACAGACGAAGAAGCGTGCTAATAAAGACCGAGGTAGCACTATGATCCTATTTCGAGACTCTGCTGGTGCAATGACAATTTTGCAGCAGGAGCTATATTGTAATTATACTAATAAAAGCTTTGTTGTCAGTCAGTTCTCTTTACACATGCCATTCAGATGATGTTAAGTATTTACATATTTATAAATAGCTACATAAATATTTAAATCTATACATATTTATGATCCACTTTTTCCTGGTCAGAAATTACTAAAAACTACGACTATCATTTAATTAAGAAGCCAAAGTGCAACAGAAGCCTCCTCTTCCCCCTGACAAACACTGGAAGGTGAGAGAATTCAAAAATACTACATTTGCTATTTCAGATAAGTTGAGGCTTTGGTGTGCAGCGTTTCCGCAAAGCCAAGCAACTTACGAAATACGGATTTAGGCATCTAACTTTTAGCACTCATACCAGAACATCCCAGTCTAACCGACTTGCTGCCAGCCAGCCAGGGAGGCAGGCACCGAGCTGGGACCAGAACCCAGAGCCCTGCCCAATTGTTGTCCTACCCTCTCTACCACTGCAGTCTGGTTAGCTAATTGCTAATCAGCTAACCAGCTAATTGCTAACCAGCTAATTGCTAAGTTGCATTCATATTGTCCTGGTTTGGGCTGGGCTGACCACTAAAACGAATGACAGATGCTCTCTTTTACTTCTCTCCCCTTCAGAGAAGGAAGGGCATCTGCCTTCAGGGAGAAAAGGATGAGAGAGAAAAGAGACTTATGAGTTTAAAAAGAAACTAAACTACTTTAATGAAAATATTAATAATAAAAAGAAAATAATGAAATACATGCAGTATATAAAAAAAACTGTATCGAGCTCCCAGGATGACGATCACGTCACCAGCGGGCACTGGGAAAGTCCCAGAATGGACTCAGTGATAGATGGGAACTCGATTCCAGAACTGCATTCAGGATCGGGATCAAAGGCAGATGAACAGACGGAGTCCTCCTCGGACGCCGGCCACTGAAGAAAGGGGGCTGATCCTTTGATCCCTCCACTTTTATACTGAACATGAGGCGGACAGGATGGAATGCCCTGTGGGTCAGTTTTGGGTCACCTGTCCTGTCCGCTCCTCCCCGCAGGTGGGACCCCTCTATGCTTTTCCGCTTCCGACCCTCCAACGGGGCACATAACAAAGTGGGTTGGCCTTGGGTGTTAGAGCAATAAGTATAAGCAAGAGCCGCTCTGCATACCATGCCTGGGCATCAGCTATAAACATAGGGCTTATCACTCTGGGAGCAGACTACTATCTTAAAAATACATCATTAATTTCAGAGAGTTCAGTTAGTCAGAAGAGCCTTGGCTGAAAAGCAAAATTACCAAAAAGAAAGTTGGTTCTGTTTCACCACAACCCAAGACACATACTAATCAATACACAAGTTAATAGCAATTGCACGATACTCTACAATACTGTATTCCCAGTTTAGGTCTTTTGTAATGTCAAGTTAACTACACGGACCGTGTAGCACGGCCATTTACATAACTTTTCTGCTAACTTCAGCTCTATGGAATAAACTGTACCACTTTTAGCGACGGCTTGCCTTTCTAGAGGTTCTTCCTCAGTTTGAGAACTGTACTTCCCTTTTGATAAGAGGAAGAGCCTCACTACAGTGTACTGGAAAGCTCTACAGCAGATGGACGGTTATTAATGGGAAGACAAGAATATGTTTATATAGGCAGGGGAACCACAACTCCATTTTTAAATACAGACTTAATTCATTTCAATAAGAATACCTGGAACTTTGCAGAAAGCAGACTGCTGAAACAGGTGATAACACTGCAATTTTTAAGTCTTGGAAAAGCTTCAATAAAGAAAATAAGATATAATTAATGAAATAGTGTTTTGCTCTCTGCCAAGATTATAAAAGAAAACAATAATATATTTCTGCAAGAACATATTAAACCCACTCATGGCCTAATCTTCAAGGAAAGAAATCTTTCCCAAAACAGCCACTTAGGTTAAATGGAAGGAAATTATGAGACTGAATCACAAAGCTGTAGGGCTCATATTCATATTAAAAATAAAAATAATAGGAACCAATCACCCACTCTTTGTCTTCTGTGGCTGCTACTGCTGCTTTTGGTTTTTTTTAAAAAAAAGAAACTAAGCAGGCAAAACTCTGTACTGATGAGCATGTGTTGACTCTTTTGAAAACAGTGATGAGTTCTTCACAGCTGCTCACATTGCCTATTTTTAATGTATTGCATAGGCTTAAACATCCTGAATGACCAACTGAATGTCTGAGAAAAACATTTAATCTGAAAAAATTTTGAATAAGTAAGCTTTTGAGCATTTTTAATTCTTAGGTGAGTGAAGCTCACTAAGAAATAAACATTCTTCCCTTTTCTAATTTATCATTCACACAATGCATTTTTGTGGTTTGTGAGAATGGCTGTAGCCAGCTCCACACCGACAGCAAAGTTTATTTTGTTAAAGCCACCCGCAGCGTTGGGCTGTAGCTGAGTACAAGCACCCACTTATCCACCCCTCTGGCTGTGAAGAGCAAGCAATACAACAAAAACACACCAAGGGATATCACTGAAGGTAAATCTTCATTTATTAATTTGTGCAGAGATAGAGAAAAATGAGGACTTTTTCACAAGTCCCTTTCAAAGACGTACATTGATTGCAACGAAGTTTTCTGGTTGTTTCCCAGCAGATAACTCAAGAACAAAATACCCACCAGAGTCTGACTCGCGTTTTGCAAGCAAAACGGCAGAATGAGTTACTTCTAGAACGCTGGTTTCTTCTCAAGGAACACCAAGCTGTCCCTTCACTGAGCGAAGCTCTCCACCTTCTCTTGTAGGTGAGGACACAGAGGGGGCTGGTGCCCCGCGTCACTTGGGCTGAGCCCTCTGCTGCCGCGGGCTCTGGAGAGCTGCAAGCGCCAGCCATTGCTGAGCTGGAAGCACAGCTCACCTTCTGCATTATTCAGCCCCTGACCACTTACTCTCCAAACACAGAAGACAATCCACCTCAACCTCACGAAAGGAGCACTTAGCACCGAGACACCTGTTTGCACAGAAACTCGAACTGTCCCAGAAAGCTCAGAATAGCAGCTCCCCCCGCAGCCACGGCAGCGCCGGACGCCGGCGGTGACAGATGAGAAGGAGGAGAGGCCGCCCGGGTGAGCGGTGCAGTGGCAGGCAGCCTGCGACGCAGGAAAGAGAGGTCACAAAAATAAAACTGCACACGGTAAAGTGCATTCAATAATTTATTAAAGTATTAAATAGTACGCTCATTTCTGCACGTGGGCACACACTCACTCACACTTCATAAACTCCTGGTTGAACATCAGAAAGAATTTGCTATGTGCATTTAATTAGATTCTGAATATTTTTTTTTTCAAATACACATTTGGAACATTTCCAAAATATTAGGATTATGATTAAACATATATATGAAATTTTGGACATTTCCAGAAACGGGATTTGCATCTTACCTTTTGTGCATAGCGGGTCTTTTCACAGCCCAATGGCCAAACAACTTCTGGCGGGGAGCTGTTGCGTTCGTTTATTATTGCAGCTTGTCCAGCTCATTATAACGATAAAAAACATCGGAGCTCAGGACTTTCATCCATCCGTAACCCTATGTATTTTTTTAAGCCAGAGGCTAAATCCTTTACTGAGATTCTGATAGATCTTAAGGATCTGTACTTTGTCCCTTAGAAACAGCTTTTTAATTAACTTATTTATTTATTGATGAGTGTAGATGATAGTAAAGGAAAGAAGCCAGGGTAATAAGGAAAGCACATGCTCCCAGCCTATTAACCTCTGCTACTCAATAATGCACCAAAAACCCCTTAACTTTCTTTTTTCTCTCGCTAGATAGATAAGGCAACATGTTTTACATTCAGCATGGAAAAGAAATAAACACCCTTGCCAGCTACATTTCTGCAGAAAATGAGCCCTAGATCAATAGATTTGTGTATTTACAGACATCTGCCACAGATGATGAATCCTCCAGTAGATTAAACTCAGAAAAAATGACAAATAGTTGTTGGCACGCTGCTGGAGATTGGCTACGCTGCCATCTCCCATGGAAGAGTACAGGCTTCTAACGCTCTTTAACCTCCTTGGACAAAAAAAAAACCACAACCCAAACTACACTATTTGCCAAAACTACTTGTCAACCTTTTTCTGAATTAGTTTAATACTGCTTCACTGGTGTGCTCTACTGGTGCTCCTCACATGCTGCTTTAAATAATTCTAGAAAGAAGGATAGTGTAAAAAAGATTGCTATAAAAAGATAATTGCAGACATTGCAATGAAAACAGTTAACGATATAACACGAATCGGCATTTAATGACAGCTTAACATGCTTGCAAGAAAGCTGTCATGCTATTAAGTAGAATATCACGGATAAAAACCCAAACTGCTGAGGACTCAGGTTAGTATGTTCCAGAAAAGGATAGTGTGACAGACGGGGTTGCTCTGTCCCAAATGCAACATACCCCTTTTAACACACTGTCAAGTTAATACCTGTTGCTCAGGAAGGATTAATAGCTCCGGTTTGACCAAACTGCTTTCCTTTCCAGGACTAACATGTCGTCTGCACAGGTTTAACTTTATCAATTCCTAAAATAAATTAACAGAAAGTAATTATAGCTTGTGTGCATTTAAGTTAATTCTTTATTTTAAGTGAAATCACAGCAAGGTCACAATTCCCTTCCGATGCAAATCGTGTGCTTTTCATGCAACGTTCAGGCACGTGACAGCTCTTCGTGCCTGCGTACGTTGCCTCAGCATTTCGCTTTCGTGAGGAAAAGGACATTTTTATGCTGTCTGCGCTGCAGTCAGCTACAACTCCCTTCTCCCCGGACTTTGGAAAGGAAGCAGTGGCTGCGGTGAATGCAAATAGAGCTAATAATAACTATTAAAGGCAGCAACTGGGTACTAGTCACACATCCTAACGTTTCTCAAGTTTTTCTCACAATGACACTTCAAAGCCTTAGAGCATTTCAAGCCGCTGGATTTAACACTGGGTCAGACCCCATATAATTGCTAACTGCCCACCAGTGTAGCATAATTTGGGGAAAAAATGGAAGCATGACTCAGGTGATTTGAATTATATCTCGACTTTAATCACTGAAAGCGATATTCCCAAAGAACTATCTTTCAAATTAAACACTTCTCCCCATTGCAGAAGATATACCCCTCCAATTTAACCTGCCTAAGAAAAGTCATGTGAGGTATTCTTTTTGGGAATGACAAAATGATTCTCCTTCTCCAATAATAAGCCTCAGTCTTTATCATTACCCAAGGCAACTTTAAATTACGCCATCACCAATTATACTGTGTACTGCTAGAGGTATTCCTCAGTCTCTTAATATCACTGAACCACCCTCGCAGACTTCAGTCCACAGCCAGACCCGGCTGCATTCAAACATCCTACCGCTTTGTCACACAGGATCGCTCCAGGGACAGGAGGAACAGCTACTCACCCGTGGACCCCAAATCTCCCGCTCCCCGAAGCACGGGCAGTCTCGTTGTGGCCAGGTGCCTCTCATCCCTCGGGAAGCTCTTCTGGAAATGCACTGACTCTGGCTATCAAGACTCAAGAAATTGCTCATTGGGAAAGACTGTGTTTACAAAGCTGTATTTATAAATATTTTCATTCATGAATTTAATTCAACAATCTGTCACCTTACTGGGATAGAAAGCGTAAGAAATACTTTTAAGGATCCGTCCGTAAAGGTTCAAGTTTAAGAGAGGCTTTTATGCTTCAGAGAGTATAAAAATGTGTGTGTTGGAGATGACCCGATTAGCTGATAAAGCAGAAAGCGGCAACAAGCCTCCTCTTCTTCCACTTCAAACCAGTGCCACCGCATGTTCTTAACTGTGTCATGACTGGGATTCAGAGATACTGAAGATATATGACAATTAATACAAACGATTTGGCTCCAATTTCAGTTTGGAAGACATTTAGGAGAAGCCCCAAATGTTATATTATGTTCTCGAATTCTATGCATTAATTTAAAAACAAAGATATCTGATCCCTGTCTATTGTACTCCTAAGACGGTAACTAGAATTGCAGCTTTTCAGCAGGCAGTGCTCTCAACAAAAGCCAGATAATTGTGCAAAGAAATGAAAACCCAAGAGCATCTCAAGTGGACCAGAGGCAGTAATCTACGCAGGGAACACGCATTTGCTCAGCAGTGAGGTGCGTAATGGCATACCCAGATGTGTTCTATGCATTTACTTAATTACATCGTTCCATAACAATTCTTTGTAAACTGATAATTAAAGGTGTCCTCCGGTAATTGAACCTGTACGTGTTGGTACCACAAAAGAATGATGGCATGCAAGCAAGGTGACAAGTACAGAGCCAGTCCTGTACGCACACACCTTCTAGAGTGGCATACGGAGGGCAGATGGAGAAAAGAAAGGGCTGAAAATGTTAAAAAATCAGAAGTAGGGCTCCAAAAATGACATGGCTATCAAAAGCAAAGCAAAGCAAACCAAACGATTACATTTGGTTATCATACATACTTACAGAAAAGATAAGGGGCTCCAAGTCAGGTGTTTTTCTCTGCGGCCATCAAGGCTGGAAATCGACTTCAATGTTTCAGGAAAGCTGAGACTCTCACGCCCACGGCAAAACTTGGAACATCGTTAATTACAAAGGTAATGAGTGTTGTCAACGCTGAATCTGATGCAGTGACTTGAACACAGAAACATTTTGTAATTTTTATATGCAAAAATAAGTAAAATTACAAGTGTGGATTTCACTTAGAGAAAAGTAAACCTAACTTAAGCAAAGTTATTATATAGCCTCGATATTAAGTTAAGAGGAAGAAAAGGTGAATGCATGCTGAGGATCGCCTGTTATTCCACAGGCTACAGGGAGCGACTGGGAGTCAGGGCAGTCCATGGGACACGCTGTGTAAGAGGGAACATGGTAGTCAATAGCTCTATTCAGTAGCCAACATTAATTCTCTACTCCTAATACAAACAATGAATTACTTCAAAGGAGAAATTATGGCAGAAGTGATTAGATCTATATTTCCTCATCAAAGTTAAAAACTAAACAAAAAAGAAGGCAAAAAAAAAGCACTGTTTTCTTAGCAAGGCTATGCTTGAAGAAAGGCATCAATTTCCTTTTCTCAGGAAAACTAAGTACTTTATAACATTTTTTTACAAAGGGCCTGCTCAAATGAAACAGAATCCTGAAAACTAAGCTACGACTTGGATAGGCTGAGTAAACTATTTGCCAACAGTAACTATGGAAGCGGCTAAACTGCAAAAGAGTACTTTCAATATGCAGCTGAATTACTGAACTATTGGGAAATGTGGTATTTATGGAGGACTGTGTTCCCATTGGGATATAATTGGATCTAGTGGTCACCGCAATTAAATTAATTCATTAATTATTTTTTGTCTCAAAGGAAAACGTTGACTACTGCTGGTTCCAGGAAAGTTTCACTTAATTTTAAAAGAACAACAGTTAGATTGCCCCGAGAAAAAAAAAAGAAAGTTATCGAATTCAAGCAGCAACCAGAAAATACCCTCTACGCTCAGCTGGCAATACATTGTTTTCCAAATAACGAGAGCTCTATTAATAAAGCATTAGCTAATGTGGCAGTGCTCTAAAAAGTGCTCCCCACTTTCAGGGGAGGCTCAGATTTTAATCTCGGCGTCACTCATCACCCCATCAGCTACAGCCGTGCTCCTGCCCAGGTGCGCGGGGCGCAGCCCAGCGCCGCTGTGTTTACTCAAGGCACGCACAAGACAAACTGGCAGAGTCCTGGTGGGAAGGCTAGTGCGACACACCCCTAATTATCCCTTAATTACTTTAGTTTTAAAATACCACTAAGTGCAGTACAACTATACAGCAGGGTATTTGCCAAGCTCATTTAATTAATCAGCTGTTTTATAATTTCACATCACCTGATGGTTTTTAATAGACCGATTAATGGTGATAACTGCAGTATGTGTGCAGTTTATGTCTTGTTCGCATGTTTTTTAAACCAATGGAAGCTTTTTATTACCTTTAATAAGGGCAGAAACAGTAGAGACTAAACGCCCTTTACTCTCAAATAGTTTTTCCCTCACCCTTTTGCCCTCCCCCAAGAGATGCAGTAAAAAAATTATATACCAGTTCAATTGCAAGGACTTTTTTTTAATTATTTTTTTCCCTAACTTTAGTCTTCTGAAACCCACTGCCACCATTATGAAGCCATTGTGAAATGCAGTGTAATACACACCAGCGGACCTGCCTCCACACCAAGAACTTTGCTAATTCAGCATGATGGCATTTCGTTACCTCTGGCAGGAGCCCAGGCACTCAGCCCTGCCCGCCCCATACCCAGCGGACCCTGTTTTGCAGAGCGTCAAGTGCTTTCTGCTTCCAGAGACACCCACCTACCAGCTTACGGGAGTTACCGCTGCTCTGTCAGCTTTCATTGCCTACCAAGATTTCAACTCCCATTTCTATCCCGACTTTGAGAAACGGGACATTTTAGAAATAAAGTGTGTGTAAAACAAAGTTACACCCATGAGTAAAGGCTGCAGGATTAGGGTCTCAGATTGTGCAGGTATTAAGAGGCATGCATGCGTCATTACTCTTGAGAATATAAGTTTTGCACCATATTACAAAACAGTTTTTATGATGTCTTCTGTTTCAGATGCTTATCAGGCAGGACTGTCAATACTTCTTATTTCAGTTCTTTGCAAAGTCTATGAGAGATGTTCTTAAGCATGAAATTACTACTGATTAAAAAGAGAAAAATATACAATTTACAGGAAAGGTGTGTAGAAATGAGCTTAAAATACAATTTGAAATAAAAAGGAAGCTTTTCTAGCCTGAGTTGTTGATGACTAAGTTATTATTAAGCTTCCACACATTTTAGTGTACAAGTTATATTACGATGCTTCAAGATGTTTTTTTTGTAGTTACTAACTTGTGAAATACTCTTGATAATGTTATGTTACTGTTAATGTTATTAGTATAATTACAGCTCATATAAAATGCTAACATCACAAGCTTAGCAGAAACTTATTCTGGACTCTAGGATATGTTCAGTGCAAATATAAACCACAGACAACCTAAAACTGAAAAGCAGATTACATTTTCTATGTCAGAATCACATCCACAGACTGAAACTAATGTGGCATGTGAAAAAAAAAATTACAATGGAGTACACTTACCCCTAAGTTTTTACTCAGGTATTCTCGCATGTATGAATTCTAAGATGTGATTTATATACTATCATTTATTTTCATTCCAGTATCTGTCATATCCCCTAATGTTTTACTGTTTATGCAGATTTTTCCACCAGCACAGAAAATGTTTTCTTTAATGAATGTCAACAAAAACATGAAGTACATTTGCCACTGATACATCTGTAAAAATTGTATGGGCACTAAGAATAGCTAGAATTTTTATAAGTATGTATCTTATTCTAATAATAAATTATATGTTTGAGATCCTTACTGTTCAAGATTTGGGGAGGGGTTTCTGTCTTTTGAATTAGGTATCTTGATTGAAGTATTTTCAGGTAAGAAAATGACTCATCCTTTGTTCTTTTGAAATTCCAGTTAGCATAATTTAAAACAACTACTGACCTGTAAAAGGAGTTCTCCACGTGTTTTTATCTTGTATCATCATGTCGACAATACAGATGCTGTTACTATAATAATTTGCAGGTGCACTTCAGAAAGAACAAAGCATAGGTATTCCCAGGACAGATAGAGGGAGCTGTATCTTCAGTTTTACTCTTTAAAGAGACAGCTATAAACAAGGTGTCAAGTTTACATTTGCAAACGTAAAAATAAATTTAAAAAAACCCAACAACTCCAGCTTGTTTTTAATTATTACAACCAACCAAATTTGGCTTTAAAAGCAATAGGAAAAATCTAATTTCTCTAAAGATCAAGGTACTCTGAGAAAGTTTTATTTTTTTTACAAACACAGCTATGTCAGTACGGTAAGACATTCAGGCAACCAATCACTTGCTCTGTTTTTTTAGCTTAGATTTCCCATGAACAAATATTTGCCCCTTTGCCTGTCTTAGTGATGTAATAGCAATATTGAAAAACATGGCATGGCATCAGTAAAATATGTCAAAAAGAAAAGTATTAAATAGCATTAATTTTAATAAAGTTGGACAGACAGGTATTACAGTTTTCTGAAAGAGAAGAGCCCTTCCCTCTCAGTCACCCTGGGATAAGCTTACAGAGGATTCAGAAAGGTAAACGTAATTCTAACTGCAAAGGAGAGAGAGGGAAAAACATACAGAGCTGGATTTAGAAGCATATATACCTTCCCACTATTACCTTTAATTATGCACGAGAAACCATGCTTTGCATCCAGGTACAGAGATTGAGCTCTCTCGCTGCTGCTTATCCCCAGCCAGGTAAAATTAGGCAATGAATGGAAAAGTAACAGAATACCGCATATATGTACATGAAATTTTGTTAAAATTGGATGTCAGCTTACCCTCATCATAAATTGCATTTTTTTCTAAGGTGCTCAACCTTCCTGCTTATTTCTTTTTAATTAAACATATTTTTTTTCATCTCTTCCACAGGGGATGGGAGAAGGGGAAGGGAAGAAGTTGTTCTACATTAATTTAAATTATTTGCAAGATTCACTGTAGCACTGCAGTCTTAATTAATCCACAAAATCCTGCTTTAATTCCAGTATACCTCAGGTGTAAAAAGGCCTCCACAGTTCATTATACTTTTGAAAGACTTATAATTGCATGTTATTCTAAGTTACAGGTTAGTTTTAAGCAACTGCTATATGAAAAAATAAATGTATGGCTATAAAGACCGGCTCCCATACTCCACTGAACAGTGTTTGCAATCCTGGTGTAAACGGTCCTAATCCTACTGAAGGTCCTAATCCTACTCTCCCCCTGGAGAGGCTGTGGGGCACAAGAAAAGCAGGTCTGAACCCCTTCATTACTCTTGCTAGAGCTAAAGACGTTAAGCAAGATGGGCAGCAATAAATTGGCTTACGAGTTCATTACTTCTCTGTTTATTCAAATTCATCTCATTTTTCAGCGGTACTTTTGTACAGTGATACTCCAAACAATGAGTCAAGACTGATATCCGAGTTATTTTAAAATTTAAATTAATCAAATAAAAATCACCAACAATCTGCGTCTAAGACTGCTTATTGCCATCATCCCACCCCTGCACGTCACCTTTCCTCAGGGCACGCTTCCTCACGCCTCCTCCCTCGTTGTGCTGCTACACGAGTTAGGAGCATAAACTCTCCAATTAATACCGTGTCTTCTCCAATACAAAGAGTACTATTAGAGCAATTGTATGAATCATTAATAATCATGGAAATGCTACTCTAGAAAGCAGCATTTAAAACTCTGATACTTGTTACTAGAAGAGCCCCTCGCTAATAGTGTTTACCAAAGTCGGTGTTTTCCCTGTCCGTACCACGTTAGGAATCCTTTCCTTCCAACTTCCACCTATCAAATACCTCAACGGATCTGTCCAAAAGCTGACGTTTCAGACTGACTGGGATTTTTCCAAGTCAAGTGGCAATCTCAGCAGATGGGACTATCAAAGACTACTGAGAAATTACTCAACTGTAACAGTTTAAAAAAAAAACAAACCTGAAGAAAGAGATATTAATTCCGTATATTACTTGAAAACAGCAGGCTTAAGCCTTTGCATTCTGAAACAATGAAACTGATTTTTTCTTTAGGAAGCAATAGGGAAGTACTAATTGTTGGTAGGCCCTCATGGGCTATACAGGCAACTAATTGTGCTTGTACTTTAAAAAGATATTTTTTTAAAGTACTTTATTTTTACTATAAAAACCTTATTCACAGGATAAGTGTCTAGCTTTCAAATAATTATTCTATGCAAATCTCTTCAGCAGGTAGGTACTTTTGACAGCATATCAACTCTTCACGGTCACTTGGCTTAACTAATTAAATCACATTTTCTAAAAATTTCAATAGAAAGTATGCTTATAACGCGTACAAATAGTCCCATAGCTGTTTTTTATCCCTTTTAAAGTTTTTCCACACCGTTCTGACATACTAACACGAAAAGATATACACTTTAGCAATATGCTCTGCACGCACATATTGTTTGGCAACACCGCTGTCTCTCCACAACTACCACCTGACATTCTCTGCAAATATTCCACATATTGGATGTTTCTGCTCTTCCCATCATGTACAGCACCATGGTAATGCCATATTCCTTGTAAACATGGTCTACAATTCTTTTTCGTTCTTGATAGACAATCTTGCATTTGACTATATTAAAATGTACACTGCTCAGGTTAAACGGCAAGTTTTTAGAAACGATATACAATTTGTATCTTGACAGTGTGACTTGGTTTTCCACCAGATTTTCCACCAGATACTGTCTCTTTCATAAACACCATTTTTTATTATGGTAAAAATATGTTTAGATTTACTACCATGTCACATATACCACATTAGGAAAATGTAAGACATGCTGTGCAGACACGTGTCCTGGTAAGAACATAAAGACCTAATACCCTTCACACAACATCACTTCACCTACTAAATGAAAATGAAATGCTTAAAGATACAAGAATACTTTGACTAAATATAACCAGAGTTTTTTTCTGGGAAAAACAGAAAAATCCTTTTTCAGGCAAGCAGTGGTTAAAATTCCAGGGCTCTCCATACCACAAGTTTAAAGCTGAAAGTGAGAAGACCCTGAGAGGAGAGAAACGGATCCTCTAACGAGAAGAGCTCAATGACCGACGCACCGCCATGGCTCTGCAACTCCAACCTCAAGGTAAAGAAAAGCCTCTTACTTTCCCTAGCTGAGGGAGTGTATTTACAAAAACTGATACATGGTAGTTCAACCATCGTAAGAAACTGTGCCTTTGGAATTAGAGATGAGAAGTGTGGATTTTAACCATCGTTTTAAGCATAAGGAATTTTCACGCTTTCATGTAATTTCTGGGATACTGATATTTAACTTCTGCTATAACTGGGTGGTCTTTTCCTCAAGCGTGTTTCTGAACAACACACAACATGGCACTACAACTCTTCTAAGCCCATGTTGGAGGCACAATTTTTCCCACCTACAACTGGAGTACATTTCAGTATGGAATCTTAGCTAAAAATAACATTAGCTATTTATATTTAATGTTTCGATGAAAAAATGTCTATTTAAGGTACAGTCTGTTGTCTCTAAGATGTCAACAGTAAGTAATATTATTTGAAGTGGAATGTTGTAGTTAATATTTAATAGCATGTATAATGAAACTTGTAGAAAAATATTGAAATTGCAGAGAAGTATGAAATGTCCATCATCATTCAACTGTTATTTCAGATTAGCGATGGATGTTATGTGCATACCTAAGAATACATTTCATGACTTAGCTTTACCAAGAAATTAAACAATATTCAGATATTTCAACAGACTATATTATAGACAGTGAACTTAAATTTCCACTTGTTTGTGTCAATATGACTCAAAAAATTCCCGTGAAGTAATCATTTACATCAACATAAAGAGGATGCTTGATGAAAATCAAGTCTGGAATGATGCAGTCAGTTCTCTTTCAGAAGCTACTGTAGTAATCATTTAGCTTAGAGCCAGAAATGGCATTTTTTATTCTACCAGTCAAGTTTCAGCTTCATCAAAAATGAAATCATGCTACCAATTTGATTATCCAAATAAGGACCTTTTTTCGCAAAGAGATGAGTCAGAGGTCAAAAGAAGTTGAAAAACTTACACTACTTTCTGATCATTTTTAATATACAAAGACCACAAAATAATAGCCTTTTAAGATAAAATATAAACCCAAAGCTAAATCCAATTCATATTAACCCACTAAAAAATAAATTGTTACGTGTTTTACTACCTAGTTTAGCATCCCAATAGGAAACTGGTGTTACAGCGGGCCTTTTATAAAAATAATTCAATACCTACCTAAGTAGCACCTGTAAATAATAATAAAGGAGAATACTTCATAAGACCCACAATACCCCTTTTTTGATAGGTTAATTATAATTCCATCAACACATAAAAGTTGTACTGGATCTATGCACAGAAATTAGGGCCACAAGAAGAAATCCAAATGATCAAGTAAAAATCTTCTGCCTGCTTGCTTGTAGTGTCCAAGTGCACACAGTGGGCTTTTAAGTATCTGTTTTTCCCACGATGCATTTATTATTTTGAATCCATAAACAGTAAATAACCAGGTGATCACTCAGATGTAAATATTTATTTATTTTTTAAAAAAGGTAAGAGCCCATTTACAAATTCCTGGATAGAACATTAGATACTGATATCAGTTTATTTAAGAAGTAGCTCTTGTCCCACAGACATTCATGCAACAAATCAATTGAGATATATATATGACCTATATATCATGAATTCTTAGGTTAGTTTAAACTTACTCTAGACTAAACCAACCATTTGACTCAGGTGTGTACTGTCCACCCCATAAAAATGTGTCTGTCTCAGTCAGTGTCTGAATTGATACTGTTAATGGCAGGGTTTTAAATTTAATCTAAAGGAAATACTGTAAATACATCACACCTGTAATTTTTATAAACTTTGGTTTTGATGTTCTTTTATAAAGATATCTTTTTTGTACAATTAGTGGCACCCACATATCTACATTTATTTTACCTTTCGATCTACGCTACATCCTAACTAAAAAGAAGCACAAAAGTAAGAAAGAAATATTTTCTAACAGCCTTCATTTTAATTTTTCAGGTTGATCCTATCTGTCCAATTAGCCTTCTGGAAAACAGAATTTAAGGAAATTATACAATTATATAATCATATGTTTTGTTTCAGCGTTTAATAGCAGCTCTTAGCTTGGCCGACCTTCCTCTTGGGTTTGTTTGAATATCCTTGGCCTGGGGTGTGAGAACTTTTTTCTGTATAAAGATCCACTTTGAGTTGGATTTTCCATGGGGAGATTCTCGTGTATCTTCCTCTTCGGAGTAACTTTTCTGAGCCTGCCTTATCTTCTGCCTTGAGCCAAGATTGTACTTTTCTGTCATGTCTATTCCATGAAGAAAACGTTTGATAATACGATCTTCTAGTGAATGAAAGGAGAGGGCTACAAGGCGACCCCCGGGTTTTAGAAACTTCTCAGCCGTCTTCAGCCCTATAAGGAGTTCATGGAGCTCGTCATTTACAAATATTCGCAGCCCTTGGAAAGTTTTGGTAGCGACGTGTGTAGGTCTCTGAAGCAAGTCTCTTCGTGCATACAATGCTGATGCTGGAAAAGCACCTGCCAAATTTTAAAAGGTATATGTTAATATCTTATTATTTCTACGTTGCTATCCTGACATTAATCCACTCACGCATGGTGACTTTACAGGAAAGCATACTTACAACTGAACCCTGAACGGTGAGCTTCCTTCTTTATAATGTATCTTAATTTTCTGCTTTGAATTCACATTTCTGAAAGTAAACCCTATGAAACTGCTCTGGCTTGCAGTTGGCTGTTGGGTTTTTTCCTAGAATCTTTCACAGAAATTCCTTCCTCAAATGCTTCACAAAATTAAAACGCAGAATGATGGCTGAAACCAAACTAGGGAAAAAGCGAGGATGGGCGAGGTAAGTCCTACACCTTACAGCTCAGTGTAGTCAGTGTCAGCTCAGTATTTGTGGTGAATTGTTTTATGCTTTTAAGGGGAAAAAAAAAAGTTAATATATGACGGACACACAATTTTAACTGCTTCTAGATAATTATGCATTTCTTCACAGCCAGAGATAAGATGAAGACAATGTCTACCTGGTGATAAGTATCTTTCAATGAATTACATAAAGCTTAAAAGAGGCATCCATGTTTGGGGATAAAAATTGTTTTCTGCAACATCTCTATTTCCTCAAATGTTCACAAAAATACCTTGAGAAATCTAGAAAACGCAGCTGACTGTTGCTTTTTCACGTGCCTAAACAGTAGAACATGTCAAGGTATGAGTTTGCTGCACGAAAAATCACCAGACTAAGTCATTTTTACTAGATGCACAAAACTCCCTCCTCTTTTCTCCAAAATTCTTATGAGTTATACCAGTCTCTGTAGAGACTGAAATTTTAATAGAAACTTTATTGTATCTTTATTTAATGTATTTTAGGCTTGAATCTTCATTATCTGAGTATAGAGCAAAAAGCCAGAGAAGCCAGAGTTGATGGATCAAAGGGACTAAAGTGCAATAGTCTTACAAGTCCTGTGAAACCTGAGTAAACTTATGATCTATTATGTAAGTGAGCGCAGGAGTCTGGCGAAGATAAATGGAATGAATAATGCTAGCGCATAACTGGAAAGAATTATTCTTCCAAACAAGAGGGCCCATTAGAGATAAGGCAATACAGCTGGTATGTATGTATTAAAATGCCTTGATTCCATGCCAGTGCTAAACTACAACATAATAAAGCAATGGGTTTGAAGTAAACGCAGTTCATAATCAAGTAATTGATATTCTACGTAGTGGAGTAAAAGAAGGGAACATGGTACCTCTGAAACAAGTTGACTAAATTCACATTTACACAGGTGATTAAAGACAATTTAACAGAGAGATCATAATCTAGTATGTCGGCACAAAATGATTTATTAGTGGAATTGTTGGGAGTTTTAAAGGTATGGTTTTATTTATGTCAGAAACCGTAAGTGTTCAGCATCACACACAAGTGATCATCAGCGTTCAGCAAAGGGAGAGGCCAATAATGGGATTTAAAAATTCAATCATTATTAACAAAGTTGTTATCATGTATGTGATGTGTCTAAGATGCGTTTCTGCATACTGAATTTTCCCAGCTCCTTTCCCTGCCTCCTCTGACTGCAACGCTCGCAGTGCCTGAATTAACTGAAGGAACCCCCCGTAGCCATGGCTGTTTCCTCTTCCCATACTCTGAATCCTTCAAGACAGAAAGCGGCAACAGGATCAGCTTCTCCCAACACAAACTACTGCACAGGAATTTGTGGCTTTAAACTCTGTTTCACAAAACAGAGTAAATAGATATAACCTGTGGGAGCTGGCCCCTCCGTCACTTAAAAACTACAGAAAAAGTTACATTAGCAAGCTAATACAATTTCTGTCTTTGAGAACACCATGTTCTATACTTTCTATAAATCATAAAAAAAATATATATACCCTCATTGTAGGAGTCACAAAGCCGGTTTTGATGAAAGAGCTGAACTAAAAGGAGAACTCAAAAGCTCAGAAGGTAAGATGTCCCGAGAAACCAACTGACACCCAGCTTGTACTACCTGGCACAGTATCCGTTTCCATATTTCTTGACTTATCTGAAAATAGAACCTTTGAAAATGGAATCCTTAAAACAGCCACTGACTGCCATTTGTGTGTCAACTAACAGCTACAGACACTAGTAGTATGCTCAGAACTCTTGCATAGTTATTAAATGAAACAGCAGGGTTTAAAATCGGCGTGCAATGTATCCAAAAATATCACAGGGCATGCTCGTTCCCATAGCACGCACTAAGTGACTAAATATACATCGCTTTGTATTCTCCATAAGACCTCTCTTAGGTTTCCGTCATAATAGAATTTTTCTTCAATGGAATTTGAAGTTGACACACCACATACCTGGGTATTTTTGAACTGAATTACAAAAAACACGGTCTCTTAAATAAAAAAAAATACTGTTTTTGTAAAAGATCTCACACAACAAACCTATCTCTTTTTCTAAGTCTACATTTAAGACCATTGAAAACATACCTCGCTCTTCCCGTTCCCCTTCCAAACCCAAGTCCACGGCTGCCACGTTCACTTTCCTGAAAATAGTCGTAACTGGAATGAAAAACTACTGCTCCCTTACAAAATATTAGCTGCTAACAAGCTAGTGGGTTAGAAAACAGGGGGCACTTTTTCAATTCTACCTGTATTGTTCTATTACACACTTTCTGCAGTACCTCCTTTCTCCTGCCGCTTGCTGAAAAACTTACAGCTCTGACTTCAAAAGAATCAATTTTATACGTTCAGTTTTGGTCTGTTACTACCCAGAGCTGCTGTTCACCTCTCAAAGCAGATCCAGAATTTTTAACTATCATATTTTAGCAGCCTAAGTATTTTCTAAAAATACTGCTGGTTTTCTGGGGATGATCCATTTCTGATATTCCAAGAGTATTCCAGCTTCCAAAAGTATCACAGATAAAAATGAAGCCAACCCACAAGAGTACAGCATGTAATTTAGGTACAAAACTGAGTGTGTTTCTTGACTGGGACCTAACCATAAAAACAGAAGCCTAGAATGAGATCCTTTGTTTAAATTTCCACAGTCAATCTCACTGGACTTTCAGTAAAATACTGGAAGATTTATCTTCTACGTCACCAAAATATCTTTTATGTTTCTGAACAAACAAGGATGATATAAAGAACTACTTCAAAACTGGTTCTGTAAAAAATCTAAATACAATAGAAGAGTATAGTTTGGGTTGGAAGGGACCTTTAAAGGTCATCTAGTCCAATCTCCCTGCAATCAGCAGGGACATCTTCAACCAGATCAGGTTGCTCAGAGCCCCGTCCAAGCTGACCTTGAATGTTTCCAGGGATGGGGCATCCACCCCCTCTCTGGGCAACCTGGGCCAGTGCTTCACCACCCTCAGCATGAAAAATGTCTTCCTTATACCTAATCTAAATCCATCCTCTCTTAGTTCAAAACCATTACCTCTTGTCCTACCACTCCAGGCCTTACTAAAAAGTCTGTCCCCGTCTTTCTCATAAGCCCCCTTTAAGTACTGAAAGGCCACAATAAGGCCTCCCCAGAGCTGAAGACCCCCAACTCTCTCAGCCTGTCCTCATAGCAGAGGGGCTCCAGCCCTCTGATCATTTTTGTGGTCCTCATCTGGATCCACTCCACCAGGTCCACGTCTTTCCTGTGCTGAGGGCTCCAAAGCTGGACGCAGTACTCCAGGTGGGGTCTCACCAGAGCCACATAGAGGGGCAGAATCACCTCCCGCGACCTGCTGGCCACTCTTCTCTTGATGCAGCCCAGGATACACTCAGCTTTGTGGGCTGCAAGCTTACATTGCCGGCTCATGTCCTGCATTTCATCCACTGGTACCGACAAGTCCTCCTCAGTAGGGCTGCTCTCAATCCCTTCATCCCCCACCCTGTACTGATACTGGGGGTTGCCTCAACTCAGGTGCAGGACCTTGCAATTGGCCTTGTTGAACCTTACGAGGTTCACATGGGCCCACTTCTTGAACACTTCCAGGTCCCTCTGGATGGCATCCCACCCTTCAGGCATGTCAACCACACCACTCAGCTTGTTGTCACCTGGGGTTCGATAGACATGACATGCTGGTATCTGGTCAGATTTTTAGTAGTCTGATCATGAACACTGATATTTTGCAATTGCAATACAGAATAGATAAACAAAAGAAATGAGATACTCAGGCTACCAGCATGGCCAGGACACCACCAGGTCTTTGGAAGGTTCTTCCATTTGTCCTGCCATGGTTGTTACGTGCAGTGTCTTCCCGCAATAATCTCCTATGACGATTAAATGTGACATTAATTTTATTACTGTGAATTAATTTATCACACACTGAAGAAAAATAAAGTAAAACCCAGATATATTCTGTAAGTATAATACAACAGCACTGTAAGTATAACACAAACAGCACTGCAGGTCATATATAATGGTATAGGAAACTGGTAAAGAAATGCCGTCACTTTGCAGCTTTACGCAACCAAACTCCTCCAAACCAAAACCAAAATCAAACCATTTGCAAGTTCAAGGATTTAACTGGTCTGACCTTGGAGACTGGGATTAACTAATTAATGTAATCTGTGGTAGTGATTTGTGTCACACTAGCCTTCACCTTTTTAGTAAAGGCAGTAGATTTTGATCTATGTTCCAGGGGTGAAGAGGTTTCCTACCCAACCCTTAGTCCTCAGGTATAGTTAAATAGAAACCTGTTTGAGCTTTCTGCTAAGGCACAAAATCTCTCACCCAGCCCCCTCCAATTACTGTGACACTAAAAGAAAATCCTTCCTGGTACCAGGCTGCACAAGGTACAAAAATATAAAAAAATCTGCATGGGAAGCTTGTAAAATGAATTTCATTCATAAAAACACCACACTTCTGGCTAGATGACTGGTTTGAAATCCCAGTGAGAGAAATTATCATTTTTAGTTTTGGGATGCCCTGACGCTACTTAGACTTTAAAAAGTCTAATAGATTCACATGTTGAAATGTATTGAAATTTTAAAGCTTGTGAACGGAATTAGCAACGTGTTGTGCCTGTCAATATGAACTATTAAAGTCCCCAGAGTGTACGAGAGTGGGAGAGTTTAAAAATTAATTCAGATAGTGCACCTGTTTGCAGGAATCCGTCTGTTGAATTAGCATTGCATTTAATAAGTTTCTGTGACGCAACTAATGTCCTTTTGTCTAGGCTCCCTCAGTACAGTTTTAATTCTCACCCATCTGAAATTCAGGCAATATTACAAATTCCAAACTGATAATTAAAGTCTATAAATGTGAACCAATCTGAATGAGACTGGCTTTACCCATTAAAGTTCTTTTTAAACTCCAAATTTCTTTAATACCTCATCATCAATTCCTTTCAAGTTAAATCTCAACGATTACATGATCTCAAAATTATATATTAATAGATTATGTATCTCAATAACACTGAGAAAAGTTAAATTTTGAACAAAAACTAGTAAGTAACAAGGTATATTACCCACTGAAAAGAAAAAAATAGATCATCAGTTGTACAGAAAAAGCATATTAAAACTACATTCTAAAAATGTCACTATTTTTAACCAGTTTTCCTGCACATCGAGTTAAACCTATTGTTTCCAAACAACTCAATGAGATTCAGCAAAAGCCATCAGGAAGTGCTTCTTAAGCGACCTCCACACATCTATTCACAGCCCTTCAGCTGAGAACTACTGATCTTTAGTATTGACAGAGCATTCATCATTGCAGACAGCTGTGTGAAAATCATAAACAGTGAGTGGAGTTTGATTTTGCTGCACAAATAGATGATGTTCACATGACTGAACAGAAAACTCCTTTTTCCCATGTAAACCGCAGTCCCCACAGCACTCGGAGATCTCCTTATTTAAATGGCTCAGAATCCTTTTAGACAACATTTAGAAAAAGAAAAAAACCCAAACTTTTTTTAGGGTTTTTTGTATGAACTTATTCATTGGCACAGTATGTAGAGAGATAACTTTCACACTCTATGTCAAGAAATAGAATTATTTTCTTGAATTGGAACAAAGGCGAGCAAGAAATCACTTGGATACCTGAGTTAGTCCCAAGCTCTTGTGGGCAATTTTGACATACAAATCTATTTATATTTTTTTTTCCAGCTATACCTTAAAATTATAACTTTTGTTAATACGAATTTTAGAAATGTCTGATTGTTCTGTAACTATTGTGGAGCTGGGTGGGGTTTTTTTGTTTGTTTGTTTTAATTACATCCTTCAGTCTTATGTCCCAATCAATTAGCAACAGCAACACATGCTCTAACCTTTTGGGGAGTGGTAGGGAAGACCAGAATTTTAGCATTCTATAAATAAAAATGAAATTTTCCAATTTCAGGCTAGTTCAAAACTAGATTCACTGGGATTCTGGTTAGCAGCTGGACCTTAACACAGAACTTTGGAGTTCTAGAAACTCTGAAGGCATAGTAATGTATAACATATGAAAGAAATATGGACTATATGTGAATTCTCAGACACTGACACCAACAGAGAAAGAGACATAAATACCCAGCCCCATTGCCGAGATTTTTTGCTTATTTTCTGGCTTCTATACTGGGCAAAAAAGTTGATCCTGTTCTGGAGAAATAATCATGCTCATATAGAGTCTGCAAAATCTAAAATGCAAGAGTTTATTATTCTAATTAATATTTATTTTTTAAATGACTTGACATTTAACTAATAGGTCACAGATTTCACTCTGGTAAAATCCTCAACTAAAGGTTTTTTTGTGCTGTGCCACCAAGAGGATCCTGTAGCTGTGGTCTCTGGCACTTTAGCTCTGGCTTACCTCAATAACTTCATGGGTATCATTTTGCATAAGAATATATATTGATGATAGGTGATAAATTAAACAAAACATATTACAGGTACCAGAAATTTTCTTAAGGTACAATGAGTTCAAAACCTAGTAGGATCCACCATTGTGCTCCTTTACTGGAGGAATCAAATTAAAATTGGAAGAAGTTCTGCCCAAACAGGGATCAGTGTAACTGTCCTAAAATTGTTTTAACTTCTTGCATAGTTAAAGAAAAAAAACAACCCAACAAAAAAAAAAAAGCACACAAAACATACATATTTACTGTCTTGGCAAATATGTGCAGGATTCATTGTCTTTGGCGTGTATACTATCTGACACATACCTGATTCACATATCAAGCTGCTCTTCAAATATAGCAAAGAGTTTAAAGAAAGAACAAAAAATCCTTCTCAGTGTCACAGAAAATGACCATTAAGTGATGACTCACATGCAACACGCTAAACACGAAGGGATCTTCGTTCACTGTCATTTATGCCCCAGTATTTTTGTTTTCTTAGTTCAAGCTAGTGCACGAAATTAGTTCAGAAGTGAGTTGCTTGTTTACAGCCCATAACAGATTCCATCTTTAGCATAGTAATACGGTTGCTTCAATCTCAATAACGGTACACTGTTCTAATCAACAGGTTTTCAAAAAGCATGAGATACGTGTGACAAAAAGTAAATTATTACTTCATGATATTGATGACAATGACTATATTAAAAATATAACTTCAAGTTTTGTAAAAGACTCAGTGTTCATTCTTCTTGTTTTTTTTAAGATTGCTTGCTCCTCACATTTACTATATTTACAGCCGGAGCTTACAACAGCCGTGTCTTCAGGTCCTTTAATCGTATCAGTTAAACCTTGGGCTTCGATTGACTGGACATTTTGCTCTGGTACCCTGACTTATACAAATCCAAACCATTTAATTTGCTTGTTGGTCATTAAAAGTAAGTCCCTTAAACTTCCAGTTTAAGTATTTCAAATGTTTATGAATACAGTATTTTTTTAAAAGTCTTCAGGATACAGTTAAAACTTTTAACGCTATTCTTTAGCAAATGTTAAATTTGGATAGCCATTTTAAAGACCTATATTCAAAGGAGTCAGCAGTTTAGACTTATTTTGACAAGACCCAGTAATTTTCATTTCTTGGTTAAAAAAAATAAAAATATCCCAACATTACACGTCATAATGTTAATGAACAGGATCTGTGTCTTACATTTTTCCTTGAAAACTTTTACTTGAGAACCCAAACATGAAGGTTCTTGATATGAGCACAGTTCCTGCCTAACTGCATTTTGTTCAAGTTGTTTACAGTGAAGAGGAAGTAAGATGAAGTGTTTCCATAGTCGCTTCAGGCTGATCTAGTTGGCATTCACAAGGTGAAGCAAGCTACGTATTGCTTTACTTTTTGCTTCCTGGTTCTTTAAGCAGACAGAGACAACCTGATTTCATTCATAATTGGAAACTGCCATGGTACTTACCCTCAAAATATTAAAATGTAGAAATTTAAAACTAAGAGAGGTATGTGACGTATCTGATATTCGAAGGCTTATCAATAGCTGGGAGAAAGAATTCCCTAGGCTGCTGTCATTCTGTGTTTCAACTTGGTTAGCAAAATGATAAATCACTTCATGTAAAATCTATTATTAAACTAATCATCACACTGCAATATAAAAAGCGGGAGCTTAAAAAAAAAGAAAAAAAAAAGAAAGAGCTGACATCAGAGCAGAATAGGCAGGATTAGATCCTGCATGATTTCAAGTACAAATAGATCCCTCTGGGACTTTGGGGATTAATATTTTTTCTCCTCAGCCACTGTGAAGAATTAATGAGGGTACCTGCAACAATGCTTGCAAGCTGCTGAGTTCTGGTGATGGGGTATATGCTGCGTGCCTGAACGATGGCTGAAGCGATTTTCTTGGCGTGCCTCTCCTCCCCGTATGTTCTCAGGATGGACGCAAGCGCCTGTTGATCTAAAGCATTCACAACATCAGCAGCAGTGGGCATGTCAGGGTACCTACGCACAAGAAGAGCCAATTAGTTCACTGACGTCAGTTTTCATTGACAAGAGGTGAAGCTTCATAGCATTGAGACATAAAGTCAAACACACACACCGCATACAAGTGCCTTTGAGGTTTTCAAATAAGAGACGGCAACCCTATGAAAACAGATACAGCTTGCACCTTTTAAATCCTTTTCCTTGCTACTTTAAATGGAGTTTGCTCCTTAACATCAATTAGAACAGCTGAAACTTCCAACTATTATCATAAACTCCGCTTAATGAGTTGACAAGAATAAATACGTTTCAGTATCATGTTAAAATGGAAATGCTGTGTGACTTTTTATTTAGACAGCTTTAGAATATAAACTTGCCCCTTATGGGTTCATTTTAGTCACCTTGCTTTATACGTTGTTTTCTACTCAGAACTGATCTCAAGGATCTTTTCTTTCACATCTCCTGCTATGAAAACAATTGCTCATGAAAATAATTTGACTTTACTTTTCACTAAAAGGCGTGAGAATTTATATCCAAGTACTGTTTTGAGAGAACAGAAATGACATAATATTGCAAATGGCAGGAATTAGAATATACTCAGTATAAGCCAAACATCAATTTTTTTTAAATCTGTCACTTCACTATTGAAATAGTTCAAGGTATTTTATGAACATCATACATGGGTTTATTAATCAGAGAAAACATACAACCTACTTAATAAATTCTCTTCTACAAATACATGAATGTGCAGAATATTTTTCAGGCATTTATTACTCTCCTGCAGTATCTTACAAAAGATAACAAAACTTAGAAATCAGAGGCAAGTAGTATCATAGCAACAACTGTAGCGTAAGGCTTTTGTTATGCCACAGGTATCCTTTGTTCTTGTGCTCCTGTTCCATGTATGTATTCTCATGACGCAAAAACAAGCCTGGAGTTCAGATTCTTCAAATCTGAGGGCTAAATCCCAGGAGGATCACGTGAGCTTTTTACACAAAACTGGAAAAAGCAATTATCATGAAATTTCCCGTGTTAAGAGTTAACATTAATGTGTTAAGATAATTCCTTAGAAACTGAGGCTTCCCATTGCCTCTGTGTGAGCAACGAAAGATCAAATGACATTTCTTAGGACAATAGGTTCATCAAAACACAAAGCAAAAATTTTCATTCTCTCAGTAATGCATTATGCAATTACTGCCATTATCTTTAAACCAGACATCATGTTCATGTAAAAGGCACAATGCTACAGAAATGTATCAGTTGTCGGAAGATGAAAACTGCTACATAAGTAGAAATTAATCATTCCACCATTGATTTTCACGCTCTTGAATGCACTAAACACCAATTCTAATAATTTAAATAGAGGCAATTTAGTTAGTAATTGTTAATTTGACAACTAAGTAAGCCTGATGTGCCTCCTACACAATGTGAAAGGAAGCTTGTAATATTGCTAAGGAGAGCTTAGAATAGATCTACGGGAATGTAAGACAACATTATACTAGTGTGTTAAAAGCAATGTTGCTATCTGATTTCAACTGGAGATATCAGGGATGGGATTTTATTTATTTATTTTATATTACGTTTCTTTTTAGAGAGAAGTAACTGGGTCAGATGGCCATTGCAGTAAAAGAGGGAGGTTGCTCCTTTCCTGAGGGAGCAACTGAAGGTTCCACAAATAGTAAGTGTGGCAGAAAAGGAAAGGGGCTGCAGTAAAGGATTGTGAGGCTGTAGATCAAGTACAGTCTGAGAAACCACGGAAATGAAAGGGAGAAGACAGGCCTCTGAAAGCAAGATACCCCTGTAACTCTATACCATACACTCCAAAACTGTAGGATTTTAATGGTATAGTTAACAAAAATGTTACTGGTTTAATTACTCATCACTGGAACCTTCCTCCTATTTGCAAGAAGGAAAAGACGATAACCAGAGTTCTAAGTTTGAAGATCGAAAAAGGCTTTGTGGCAAAAGAAAGACAGTATACTCGTGCAAACTTAGATGTGGTTTGATGATGAGAATTCTTCAACTTAAGGGGAAATGAAATCCACGGGGGTTGCTGAGCACACAGTCTTTGAGTTTCCAGGAGACATTTTTTTATTAATGGGTACCTGTCACTATCCATCCTCATGTCCAAGGGTCCATCCTTCTGCAGGGAAAAACCTCTTTCGGGTGTATCAAACTGCATAGAAGAACAGCCAGCATCCAAGAGAACTCCATCTAGAGTCCCCGGCTCAACTCCAGAGGAGATTAACAAAGCCTCTGACTGGCTGAATGGTCCTAGCAGAGCTTGAATCTGTTTCCTGCAAGAAAACAACAAATAAATAGCCTCATTTTTAAGTGTAACAGTGCAGTGTCTTCCCCTTGTATAGCAAGAATTACACAGTAGTTCGCATTGTCTCATCAACAGCACTAGGGCTATTCCCAAAGTAATAGTTTAAGTACTTTCCGTATGGCAACATTGAGAACTAGTCCAACCCACCCATCAGCGCCGACTTACGCTTCTTCAACTCTTCGCTCCCTTCCCACTTGATCTCAAGGAAATGGAAACCTGACTAAAACTTCGTTTTTTCAACGCGCAGGAACTCAAAGGGACACCTTCCACATTCAAGGGGAATGCCCTGACCAGCAGGTAGGCACGGCGCTGAGCGGGGCCCTTCGTCAAGGGAGACCAAAGTGCAGGAAAGAATGAACGGTTCTCGGACCCAAAGGAGAAGCAGACAAGATGGAACGTGACTGCACAGCCTTGTGGTTAATACTGACCTACCAGGAAAAAAAATCCTGGGTTCCTGCCATGGGACAAACACTTTTTTTTTTTAGTGGTATTTGTTGTTTCAAAAATAATTGGGCAAAATTAGGTGAGCTGGATCATGAACAGATAAAATACTTAATACTTCAGTGTAGTTTCGATTCGGGCACCCAGTCACTGGGGAGAGCAGAGCTTCACATGCATCTTTGTGCGCAGCATTCTTCTTTCTTAGATTTAGGGTGGTTCTTGCTTAATATTCCTGTACTGGGAAGGGAAAGGGGCATGGCAAGGGAGAAGATGACACATCTCTGAAGCACCCAACTCTTTCTTGGGTGTCTAAACCAGAACTTTTGATTCTTGTTTATATATAAGGTGACCTACGATTAAATATTTTATCTCTCTGTCAAAATGCCAATGAATTTCACAAAGATTTAAAAAGATTAACCAATGTGTTGCTGCATTTTTAAGCAGTACCTGCAAAACACACTATATTTCTGCCCCTAACAAGCAGCTACTGCCTCCACATCTGAGTTTTGATGACGGTTGGGATAACTGCTCGTCAGCACCACGGATTAGCATTCAAATTACCCCCAGGTCCACCAGCTTAACTCACGTAATTTTGTCTAAGTTACACGGGCAGCAGTGAATGGAAAGAGACAGTAACTCCTTTAACAGTTTCAGCTACAAAAGGACAGTTGCCCATATATCTTTTGACACTTCAGTGTTATAGTAATTTTGAAAAAAAATCAAAAAACAAAAAACCAACCAAAAACAAAACCCCAAAAAGCACACAAACATTTTCAAAATATAATCTTAAGGCCAATCCTTCTTTCGGGTCAGTTTAGCGTCAAGACAACTGGCACTATGACGTAATTTAGTCAACTCCAGTGGCAACAGTTTTAAAAAACTGTATGACCGGGGAATAGGAACCTTCTCTGCACCCATCCAACTGGAGTGAGAAAATGCTACCAAGGGGGAGGAGGCAAGGGGGGCAAGAAAAAGCTCTGTTAAAAGGAAGACGTTATGAATGCAACCATATGGAAGAACATTTAGTTACACAATGGTATACTCATTAGAGCAGAATGAATCAACTTATTTAACACAGCACAAACCCCGGGAAATACCTTGAATGAACAGATTTCATGAGGGATATCGTGATCACACATATGCATTTCTGAATTGAGTACTGTCCAGCATATAATTAAATTCAACTATTCAGCTTAATAAGAACTGACAGTTCCTGAAAAGCACAACCATCCACTTAATTTATTTAAACCAATTTAAGCTATATGGTTATGGCTTTGAGATTATATTTCCCCTCAATATAACGAGAGGAATTTTCTTGAAAATCTGTACCACTTTGTCCAACTGGGCAGTGTTTCTAACTGTACACCTTGTGCAAACGAATTGACTTTACAATTCTGTATGTGGGAGATGAAAATAAATGTGATCTGGAAAAAGTTACAAATCGCCATCGCCTGTTTCCCCCAGCAGACAGTAATCCGTGCTATGAACCAGAGCTGTACCCTGCTACCAACCAATCTGAAAAAGTATTTTGAACTGTATTTATAACTCGCTAGAAATCCGATTATATTTCTTTAAACAAGTCATAAGTATGCGGGATGGCTGAGATGTTTGGGACAGCGGCCTTGGATTTGTGGCCCGCCAACCCTCTGCGATTAGGAAAAGGTAATTAAAAAAGAAGTATACTTGAAGTAAGTTGAAATTTACTCTTTAGTAGAGAGATGCTTCAGCTGGAAAATGTTTTGGAGGTTGCTAAAAAGAGATTGAAAAAGAATTAGATTGACATTTTGATGTCAGCCTTTCAGCTGTGCGAAATTACAGCCTCTCTATAGAACCTGTTTGTTACGCACTGCGTTTTGTGTATCAATAGTGGATATAGGTGTCTCGCTGAATATAAATCTTGACTAAAAATAGATGCATTTCATGAGATTATAATGACTATATTAAAATGTTCGGGCCAGTTCTCTGAATTCCTGTTTCTTTGTGGATTAGAAGAAACATCTTAAGCAAGATGCTTAAGAAACTTAAGCATCTTGGGCGTCTCATACATTTCAATTAATCAAACCAAGTTCACAGCTAGGAAAGATTTATTATCTTATGAAAGGAAATAAAAATATCAACGCTTTTTTTGATAGGATAGTTACAATGATGATAGTGATGATAAGGACTAATCTATTAGATTATATCATGACACAGTTATTTAAAGAAAAATATTTTATCAAGCATTCAGAAGCATTTATTAGAACATAATAAAAGCCTTCCCTTGTCTACTATTCTTTGCACCTATGTTCAAATAATAACTGCCTATAACACATATGATTTTCACTAAAAATGCTTAGTTTAGCCTCAGTTCCTTCTGCCTTCAGACGGTTGTTTATATCATCTGTAAATCTTGGTTCCAGAATAACCTCAGATAAATAATAAAAGCTGTGTACCCTATGCTAAAAATGTTTATTTCCGACAGTCGCATGCCTTCCGCTTTCCCCAGGTATGCAGAAACTCTTTTTGCTTTCTTTTTCAGTGTTGCAATGTTTTCTTTGGGCATTAGAAGTTTTATGTTCCATGACCATACTTGTCTAGTGTGAAAGTCTGTCTATTACCCTGTCTGTCTTAACACATTGCAAAACCAGCGCTTAGCGGAAAAAGCAGGAAAGTTAAACCAGGGAACATCCCTAAATACCAAATAAAACAGCCAAGCTTATAGTTCAAAAAAGCCTGAGAAGAGAGAGCGTATCAAAACATTACAGGCCAAGACTGAATGAGGGTTTTAGGTGGGTCTTGGGGATACCATCAAAAGCTGTTGAGACTAAAAAGGGTCACACAGAGAACATTTTAATCATTTCAGGCTATCTTTGAAGGTTACAATCTAAGTAGATCCATTTGTCTTGCTTAAGAGAAAATATTTTAGAATATTAATTGAACAGCATTTTACATATTCGGAGTATTTTAGAAACATAAAACGACTATGAAGAGCTGAAATAACTTTTTATTATGCTTTAAATTGGCTAGATTGTCCGTGGTCCCAGTGTTCTTTTAAAATCTTGAATACTTTTTTCTTGGAGAATGTTGGGGACTTAATAGATTTTATTGCGCAATAACCTCAAGAGCTTGCAGAATTCTTGTACTGTTTGCTACAGTGGGAAAATAGCAGGGAGCCTTGGGTTCAGAATCATTTGCTCAGGTCATAACACAGTATTTCATTACATTATGCTATGACACATAGCATAGTAATTCTGATAGACGGCACTGGATCCACACTTCGCAATTATATGAAAGAGCAGAATGAGAAAGAGTTCGAAGTTTCCTAATGTATTTCAGGCTCTTCTGCTTTGAGTTAACCTCTGGTATTCTACAACACTTTATAAAAATATTTCCTTTTTATTTTACTCAGCTGAGAGGGCTGCACACAGGAAAAAAGTAAAGCATGAATATAGCTTCTACAAAATAAACAGAGAGAATCTTTTCCCTCATCTAGTTTCTCTCCATTGTCACAGAGGTTGCTGTGACATCAATCATTCAAGTAATTTCACAGAAAAGTACGATTATGCTTTCATGGTGCTTCAGCATTTTTTATGTGTATATAACAATACTTGCTCTTGATCTTTCACCATTGCTCCCCTTACAAATTCTATGTATGAATACATAGAAAGTCAGGAAGTGATGATCCCTTGTCAACAGCGAAAACTACCTTCTACTTAACCGGAATAAATGGTTTCTTTGAGAGAAGTGGAAAACAAAAGTTTTTCAGCTAACTCTTGCCAACGCACATCAAACGAGGAGACCAATCGGAGCTTTGTTTGATTCAGTAACTCCACTGAGACTGCCAACAGGGGTGCCAATTAGCGCCAGCTGTAATGAGGATATTGGTACAGACCTGGTTTGATGTCATTGACTCACTTCACCCAGGTCACTCAGCAGCTGTCACATAGCTGCGACTTTCACTCACCGCTTCACTGGGCCACGCACACCTAGAAGCAAACCACAAAGTACTCCAGTCATAAATCCCTGGAACTTTCAGCATCCTACCTATAAGCATGACTCTGCCTCAGTGCAACACCCCTCTCAAAAAACATAGCTGAATATTCTGCAAAAAATTTTAAATGACCTTCGACAACTGGGAAATTGGCATGGTTTTCACGTTTGCAAAGAAAAAATAACAAAAATTAAAAAATGTAACATCTATCAACTTATAAACAAACCTTGTCATTACATTCCTAGCTTTATAAAAAATTAATTGTAGCTCTGGAAAAAGCCCATATATCTATTTGAGAAGTGACAGTTCCGCCTAAGCTGGGTTTTGCGCTACAAAATTATGAAACCAAATCTCAGCCACTGATTAACAAAGACTCAAAACCAGGAAGAAGTGTATGCGAAAAGCAATTTCCATAGAACCAAGTAAGTTCATATTTTCAAATTTGAGGGCTATAATGATGATTTTTTTCTGTGTGTTAAGATCACAGAAATGTCATTTTAAGTATTTATGAATTGGTAAACATTTACATGCCACTCTTCAGAGTAGGGAACACTTGAAAGGTATGCACACATTCTAAAAAGTTAAATACTTCTTTCCATGAAACTTGAAGACATCACACCAAAAAAATGCCATCAGAAACCCCTTTTTGTATTAACCTGTAGAACACTGAAGATCTTACACTGTCAGAACTACTACCCCAAAGACAAAAATGCTTGCCTTTCTCTGTCTCCTCTTGTCAATTGCCTGGCTTCTCCCTCTCTCATACAAACCCTTACGAAAGTAGTTATTTCCTGCTTTAATTGTTCTCCTGCAATTTCCAGCAAGACTTCCTCTCCTTTTTTATTCCATAAAACGATGTTGTCCTTCACTCCTCGTGCTTTATTGACTCCAAGCACCAAAACCTGTTTCTCACCACCTCTCAAGCATGCCTGTAAAAAATTTCAGGATGCCTCAAAACAGATTGCTCATTACTTTCATGATCATTTTTACTTTTATATAAAGTATGCATTCCACTATTCTGTCCACTAACACAAACACAATTTTAGTAAAAACTACTGTTCTAAATTGAAGAAACTATTGTCATGGATGGAAATATTTGACACGGTTATGACTTAGCAGTGATTCAAAATTTATTAATGATTATTTGACATGGTTATGATTTAGCAGTGATTCAAAATTTATTAATGATTCAAGGCAGATCAAGAGGTTGCCTTTTAGCAGCACTTAATCATTAACTGCTTTAGAGGTTTACAAAATGAGTGAACAAAGTAACTGAAGTGTGACTTAATTACAGATTCAAAGACAGCAAGATTCACACTAACTTATTATAAGGTATCCAAAACAAATACATATACATATGGGAAAAAGCAAAGATTTCAAATTAATACATACACACATAAGCAAAGCATATAAGGGCACGTGCGCACACACACAGAGGTCTGTGATTGCTAGAATCAGGAATTTCTTAACAGTGAGTGACTCTAAAGAGCCAAAAGGTACCACTTTGAAGTCCTGCACGTGCACGGACAGACGGAAGAACATCCACACCCGTAAAGCCAATGTGTATATCACAACCATATAGGTGGAGAAGTGGGTGGAAGAGAGATTGGCCTATAGTCAAAATTTCCCTTTCTCAAATTTAGGGTAAGTACTCACAATGTATCAGCGTTCCTCAACAGGTGGTAGTTGAGGCTGGAGAAAGATTCTCTCGCCCTCTCCTCGAGGTGTCAGCCTGAGCAGCGTCTCGGCTCAGGGGAGATATTGGTCACAGCCCACTGCGATCCAGAAGAGCTCAAAGGGTCTTTACTAGAATCGCTACCTATAGAATCCGAGATAACTGACTTTCATCAGGTACTTTTCCACTCCGATCCAGCTCGGACAATGGAATATTCCAGTACTTCCCATCAGTTATGCAAGCCCAGAACTTGCTAGATCTTGGGGTTTGGTATCCCCTCCCTCTGTGGCCATGATCCATATGTTGTCAGGAGTGATCAATTATGGTTATCATCTTCAAACAGTAGGAGCCATAGGGACCAGGCACACACAAACAGTAGGAGCCATAGGGACCAGGCACACGCAAACGGTAGGAGCCACCGGGACCAGGCACACTATTGTGATCTAGTCCGTTGCTCTCCACCTTTTCCTTCTTTCATGTTAGACCATTATGTTATGTTCTGGTCCACTGTATTATTAACGTCGTCAGGGCTGGAAGGAAATCACGCCAAGTTCTGAGTGGCCTGAAGGGGGAAAGGGGAGGTGTTGCACCACCACAACTATAAACACTGTTTCAATTAAAGGAAAAGATATAATTATTTAATCAAAACCACAAATATAAAAGATCATTTCCATAGACTACATCAGAAATAGAAATGTCACTATATTAGACATCCTTCATAGCAGGTATGTTCAGTCCCGTCAAAAACAAATATGAAAATTTAAGGTCCTAACGAACAATGTTCCTCTGTGGCTAAATTACAGATTAAGGAAGTCGTTTCTTTCTGGCCAAATGGAAGACTGATAGGATAAGACTAGTGATTATTGAGGCAATTTTCAAAATTATACGCCTCACCAAAATTTTAGAAAAATGTATTTTAAGGTTTTGTAAGTAACACAAAGCCTTGCTGAGTAATAAGAGCAAATTATATTATTTTATGCAATTTGCAGCTAGCCAGAGTTAAAATCTTTGTTATAAAATACATAACATTGTTGCGCATGCCACCTTTATACCATAATATGTGCAAAATATGTCATATGCTGTCATCATTCAGATGTGCCAAGAAAACCAAGCCAGTAGAATGATTTGCTTTTCATTCATGAGACCTGACGGCCCAAAGGATAACACATTATCCATCAGAAGAATCATAGATATTTCTCTGACTTTGCACTGCCCCATCTGGGGTTTTTAGTTTGAGGTGTATGTTAGGTTAGCATTCCCAGCAATAGGACAGTCTAGTTTTATAAGGTTTTATGGATGTAATGCAAGAACAGTGGAATACCTGTATCATCATCTCATGATGATGCATCATCATCATACCAAACATTCTTTGCGAGCCTCAGCTCTATTGACACTGGTTTTAACTTTAAAGCTGATCAGCTTCCTCCACACTTCTGGCTCTTTTTGTACTGGTTTGCACTCCCTCTCCTGCTGTCCTCACGCAACCTCCAAGGAACACGGCGCAGCGCAAATGAAGCCGACAGAGCAGAGAACGATTTGCTGGGAAAACCGACATATCAGGCAGCAAAACCACTGGACGCACTTTCAAAAATGCTCGTTTTCCAGGATCATAGAAATCAGAGTTGAGAGGAATAACTGAAAAAAAGTGGAGATCACAGAAGGGTTTATGGTCTCTACTGATGCAGGCGTGCCCCACTGCAGCATTTCTGGATGGTTTTGGTTTTACAAGCACAGCCACTGTGGTTCTACCACCATTCAGCCACGAGTGGAAGCAGACAGGCTACAGCATAGCTCTAAAGCAAGAAGAGACTTAAGTGGTAATTCCCACAGGCAATGAAACCACCCCACCCCATCAGCTCCAGTATGTATATATGACATACATTAACGAATCTGCCTGTTATTTATGTTCTCCTAATAACTACTATTACTTTAACAATTATGGCAAAAAGTTTTGATGGTCTTGTAGCACTTCTGGTGAGAGTTTGCACAATCACTTTTTAAGGGTGAATGTTCATCTCATTATTCAAGTTCTATTTCTAAGATTATTTTTCACTGTAAGAAGAGGTAGTAAAGCAACTTTCCTTAGAGTTGATAAATCTTATGCATTATTTCCTCATTCTTTCTATACTAGCACCTTAAAAGATATCTTTATAAAAATCTGCTCTCCCCTCCCCAGCAACCTACATAGAAATTCATACTTTCATTAAAGACACAATGGAACTTCATTGAGATGTTGCTACTGGCCTTAGAAGGGAGAAAAGTGCTGCTTAATTCAGTTGCCAAAACCCTGTAGAATACAGAAAAAAAATTCTGGATATACATCAGCAAGTTGAAAAGTACAAATTGACATCAGAAACATAACAGCTGTGTATAAACATCTTTCAGCCTCTGAACATAAGAATACTAAAATCTGCAGATACATTTTTTCAACATGCATGGAACGAGCAGATCATATCATCTTTTTCCCCAGTGTCAACACCCAATCCCAGAGGAATCTGAAATTATATTCAGGGTTACAGACTAGGGGCAAGGCTCACAAACAGATTTATCATTCAATCAGATTCACTGATCAATTACTGATCAGGTGTGATCAGCTTTGTGTAATGACCAAAATACCATACATGAAACCACACAAGAACTTGTCTCTCCTGTATGTTAAATGAACAAAAAAAGTGTACTTTGTCTGCTAACTGCTCTCCCTCCCTGCAACATTTTGGTTTCTTCTGTCTAGATATATTTAACCTTACCTAAATCAGTAATTAACGATTCTCTGCATAATATGGATATTAATGAAGAAGGAATTTTTAAACGTAACACAATCTCAGATCAAGTAAATGATTTTTCTAGCAAAGAAAGTTAAATCATTGCAGTGTCCAGTGCTTTCTCCTCTAAACTCATAAACAAAGGATTATGAAGGAAGTGCAAAAAAGTCTTGTAGTCAAACCTATTCCAAGATTAGAATACAGCTATCCAACTTCCAAGGGTATTCATTCATTAGCTGAATAAAAGGTCTATTTTATTGACATATTTATCTGCATATAAAACATGAACTTGAAGCCAACAGAATGTACACCGATGATTTAAAAAGCAATATGCAATAAACTGTCAAAAGGCTACTCCTACCTACAACCCACACACTCCATTGTTTTAAAACGACTCCTATTACAATTTGATTTACATTTTGTAAGACTTATAAAAACACAGACATACAGCATATAAAAAGCATCTCTTTTTCCTCCCTGCAGAACCGAATAATAAATGAAACTATTGTTAAATTTTCTTTAGCTAACAAAGCAAATTTGCACAATGCTTTTCCACATCATAAATTCTGGCACTCTAAAGTGCTCTATTCATGGAGAGAGCTTGCTCAAGACTCTGCATAATTGGTGCTTTGACAGACCTGGTGCTACTGATACTTGGAATATATTTGCATAGCCTTTGCCTTGTTAACAAAATATGAGTCTAGACCTTGAGACTCAGTGGCAATACTATGACATAGTAAATGGAAAAACAATCTGAGCCACAGATGCTTTTTTTCTTTTCTTAATTATTCAGCAGTTGACAGTATTGGAGCGGCCTGATAAAGCCCTACCGGATTTTTATTTCCTTTGACAAACTATTTCTTTGTTTGACATGGTAGTTAAACCTTAGAACACTAAGGATGAATACATCTGGCATCAAGAATTATTACAAATGAAATAAGTAACTTTTTCTTCCCTCTTGTCATTCTTATCTAAGCTATCTCATATAAGAACATGTCTACATTCCTAATTGACTCCACCTTAAGCATTAAACTGTCTGCCCATCACTTGGACAGTGTCACATCTCCCAACTATACGCTCCTAATTGTGGGAAGAAGAAATATGAGAAGCAGAACACAAGAGGAATACGAAGAAGGGCAGAAGTTAAGTAGGGGCATCACTCAGCTGGAAATTACAGAAGCCACAAAGCTTTGCTCTTCTGTATTCTGCTTGTACCAGGCCTTCGTCTTTTGGACATAAAAGAATGAGAACTGTGCATAAAATTAAAAATACAATCATATCATGGGTTTAAATGACAGGCTAACATTCACTATTCTGTTCTCTATTCCTTTCCTAGTAGTTTTTAGCATGCTCTTCTAACCACCAGTGAACACCAAGCACTAAGTTTTTATAGAACTATGTATTATAAGCCCGATGTTTCGTTACCGACTGGTCAGCTCATAGCCCATCACTATGTAAGTACACCTAATGTGGTTTTTGCCACATGTCCTGGTTTGAGGTAAAACAGAACCAATCACCTTTATACTTCACTGTATGTCTGTCACGGTTTGGGCAGAACTGGCCACCCAGGGAGGTGGTGGAGTCCCCTTCTCTGGAGATTTTCAAGACCCGCCTGGATGCAGTCCTGAGTAATGTGCTCTAGGCAATCCTGTTTTGGCAGGGGGGTTGGACTAGATGATCTCTAGAGGTCCCTTCCAACTCTGAAAATTCCGTGATTCACCAGTGACCATCTTTTCTGACAGTGTTTCGTGTCTTGACATTTTTACTTCATATAAGTCATGAGATGCTGCACTCCAATGGACTTCCTTCCTACACAATGAACATCCAGAAACTGGGCAAATTATCTTTTCACTAAATATAGGAAATAGGGACAATTAATGTTTTTGGTGAAATATCCTAATTTCAACGACCTATAATTTTTTGTGCACAGAGACTACACGCACAGTCTGTAGTTATTCACCCCTGCAAAAGACAGCAAAGTCTGAAGTTGTAGTAGTTTGGAGAAATAAGAGAATATTCAATTGAATACACTTTAGTCCTGAAAGTACACACACACAATTTTAAATTACTGCTCTGTTTCTCTCTACTAGGAAACTATATCCAACTGAGATTCTTTTTAAAAAAAAAAAAAAATGCCCCGCTTGTGAAACAAGACAACATCCAGAGGTAAAACAAAACAGTGAGTCACCTCCACCAAGTGTAAAAGGTTACATCATCAACAGAATCTGATTTTTTCAAGTGGCCAAAATGAACAGCTTAAGTTAAAAAGATCCCATGTAGAAGAAATAAAGTGGAAATACACAAATGTAACTGTAGGCTATCAGAACGGAAGCTGTTGCATAAGTCCACTTAAACTACCATGAAACAGGATCCTCAAGAACCCATAAGCACAAAAGTATCAGTAGTCAAGTTTCTATTAACCTAGAGGAGGCAATGTCATTCTAGTTCAATTTGTTGCAAGTACCCCCGTAAAGGACAACAAAGTTCATAACGAAACAACCAAAGAGAAATGTGATGAGCTGAACAGCATGACATGTGAAATCATGTACTGAAGTGCCAGAAAAAAACCTTGCACGAGCCAGAAGCTCATAATCATCTGGGCATAACCATGAGGAAAAGGAATGTGAAGTTTTATTTGACCATAAAATGAACAGTAAACAGTAGTGCTGAACACAACTATAAAAAGGGAAACAAAATCCTAGGATGTACAAGTCAGAAGTCTTTTCATTAAGAATGGAAAAGGAAAATGGCAAGACTTCATCCGGAGTATTGTATGCCATTATGAGAGCCCTACCTAAAAGAGAGCAGCTCCAAGTGGAACTGGCACAGAGAAGCTCTAATAGAATGACTAGAAGAAATGAGAGCTATTATTATGAGATGAAAGTATAAAAAAAAACCCAGACTTGTTTTGCATACAGAAAAGAAGGCCAAGAATAGATGTTAATATTCTCCATCGAGTATTTTAAATGCCAGGAAAAGAAAAGAACTAATAGATATTAATCAACTATTAGTTAATTTTATTCAACTAAAATTAAATTAGGTAACTACTTTAACCGGAAATTTAAAGAAAGTTTCATATAATGAAAAATTGGACTCTGGAATAGCTGGAGCACTGCATATAGAACTCCTAATTACTTTTAAGATAGAGCATAGTGAAGGAGATTAAATTATGCAGTGGCTTGTAATACCAGGCAATTGGACTCAGTGATCTAGGAGTCTCTTACAGCATGTTTATATTTGAACAGCTATTGTAATTCTCCATTGTACAGTTCACCCCGAAAAAGTTTATTTAAACTTATCAAGACATATACATATCACACATTTTACATGTGTATAAACATACTCCAACCTAAGAATAACGTACCCCTTCGGTATAAACGATTCATTTTATTTTTAGAAAAACCTAAACTGAATGCATAAATGCAACATTGGCTCTGAAAAGGCTTCTTTCTCTTAATTTTTCCCCAAAGTGATTACCAAGGATTTTTGAACCAAATGTAAGACTGGTATTGACTGGAAACTGCTGTTTTCTGATAGCAAACTCAAAAAAGACACTGCTCTCGGATAAAATGATTTTTAGCTTTTTTAAATTCAGAAGAAGAGAAAGCAACTCCCAAACCCTTTTGCTGTGACAAAAGGATGATGAGGATCCCAAGGTCAACAACTTTTATCATTACTGAAGGAAAAGTTCAGTATCTATTTTCCCACAGAGAACGATAAAATAGTCTACAGGCATTAACTTAATGTGATATAAAAAGAAACTTCTGCAATACTCAAAAAAAAAAAAAACAACCACCAAAAACAACCCAAACCACCCAAAACCAGCTTACTCCAGTGGTATTTTAACTATATTTCTTTCCAACCAGAATAAAGGAGAACTGGCTTATCTGAAACATTTTAACATTCTGCTCCATGGCTTGGTACTTTGTAGGCTGTGTTTCTCTGTGTTTATGAGCAGTTTTCCATCTGTTTCGCATAGTAGCTGATTCCCCAATTGGACCAGTACTTTCGTTTGTATTAATAGCTTTATTAGAGGCTAAGACCTTGTAAGTAAAGGAATTACAGGTAATTTCCACATAAAGCTGAATGCCCTTTGAGATGCTAGAAAATATATAGCAATGTGATCTTGACAGGCTTCAGAAGACTACAGCCTACTTAGGCATTTATTTAAACTGAAGTTTTCCAAAATTGGAATTATGCAAGAATCCATTTGATCCACAAATGTCCCGACTGTTATGGAGAACTTTTTTCTGGGGTGTTACCTTTTTACCTGGGAATCACAGAATCTGAGAATAATTTGGCAAGAGAGACCTCCAGAGGTCTTCTAGTCCAATGCTCTGCTCAACGCAGGTCTAATTAGATGGGGTTGCTCAAGGCCACGTCCAGTTGAGCCTTGGACACCTCCAAAGACAGAGATTCCACAAGCTCTCCAGGCAACCTGTTCCAGTACTACCACCCTTATGGCAATTTTTTCCCCTAGTATCTAATTGGAATTTCCTGCCTTTTAACTCGTGTCCCAGAAACTCCAAAGGACTCCAGCTATATGGCAGCCCTTCCGGCGCTTGAGAGGCTTTAGAGCAAATTGTTCATAAAGTTGGTAAAGGGCTTTAAATTATTTAAGTCTTCAAGAACACTACAGATCACTGATCCTGCTTTTAATTTTTTTCCAGAATTATGAAGATAAACTTGAAATTAAGATAAAGCAACCATGTATTTAGTCCAATTATTAAGAGAGTAGTTTGACACACCTCTGGAACATTAATCCTCGGTTCTCTTTTGTCACATAGAAAGCTAAACAATTAGTTCTGAATCATATATCTGTTAACTTCAAGCAGGTTCATTTTCCATGTCAGGGTACTAATATAAGACTCCGTTTTTGATGTTGGATTCTTGGCAGGATATGAACTAATTGCTCATCACTACCTGATGACATGAAAAATTTAAGAATTGAACTGTAAATACAAGCTGGTTTATAGCTCGGTATTTTTGCACATTCTCAAAATAACTGATTTTTCAGTTATGATATGGTTTCTCTTTGGAAGTGTCAGTAAATGGAGTTTCATTGCTCTCCATTTGCTACAATACTCTTTTAGCAGAAACAATTCATTACTGAGTAGAATAATCCCCACCGGAAGAAAGTTTCATTTTTATTACTATACAAATGTATTTGTGTTCCTGTTCACAAGCTGGACTACTGACATCGATATAAATACAAACACCAGCACTTCCAGTGAAAAAATTACCCTTTTATTTTGAATAAATTTCTCTTTGCCATGGCAAAACTGTGGGTAATCCGTTAAACTCTTCAAAAGACACTAGATGGCTCCACTGGTGTTCCTACAAGGTGCTCTGATAATGTTTCAAATCTCCCATGGGAAATACTAAAGAAATATCCTACTATTTCATTTCAGCAGTATAACGTTTTATCTAGAGTATACTCTTCCCTAAGGTGGCATACCATCACACTAAGTATAGCTCCATTTGAAAAACTTCTATAAAAGAAACTTAAAAAGACACAGTATTTCCAATAACGAAATATCAAATAAAATCGAATGAATTCAATAGAACCATCCAGCAGAACTCGTTAGCGTTAGGACAAGCATACCTCCGGTTTTACTCTGCAAAATGCTGCCATGAACTTGGCACAGTAAATTCCATCCCCGCCACAAACCTCCTGCAATACCAATGACTTTTGTGTTATATTCACAGTATGACTATTAGATTTGTTACGAAGTGTATAGCTCAATTTGATTTATAAAAGTAATCCTCAAGTGATCCCAGAACTATTGTTCTGTCTTACAAAAGAATCCACAAAACTATTGCCCAAAGAAGTTCCTCTGTGAGGCCGATGGCTCAACATTCATGCATTTGGACTGCCTTCGCCATGTAAAGCAGTTCTGACATCATACTGCTTTTGTCCATAAAACCCGTGAGTTATCTGATACACAGATTAATGAATAAAACATTATGGAAGATGCTATCTGCTGAAATGATGATCAGAGAGTTCCGGTTCTATTAGATAGGGGGATAAAACACATGTTCATTACATTATAGTTATTTTGCATCATCATTCTTACAAAGGAGGAGCTGAGCAAATCCATTCAGGCAAAGGCTTAACTCATGGCAAAAATATTTTGGGGTCTTCTCAAAATATGTGCCTCATCATTTATCTTTATTGCTTGTTTATCTGATACCACTTATTTGTGGATCACACTGACAAACATGAAGGTCTTGTCTAAAGTGAAGAAAAAAGAACAGTAGAATGACGTTCTGCACAAGAAGGGTCTGGCACATCTTTTCATAGAATCATAGAATGGTTTAGGTTGGAAAGGGCCTTGAAGATCATCGCGTTCCAACCCCCCTGCAGATCGATCGATCTTTTTCACACTATATTAACTGAAGTGAGAAGATTTCTGGTGATGATCCTGAGGACCTGAACCAGCTTTCTCTCATAGCTATGAAGCTGGTACTCCAAGAGCCCTTGTCAGAAGCACATGTGTATGGCAGTGATACACCAGCGTTGTAGACAGGATAGAAATGAGCCATCCGATCACTCTCATTTACTGCACTTTGGTTTGCATCAGAGTGGCTTCGGTGCACATAATCTGAATTCCCATCCAAAGAATCTAAACGGGAAGGTGTTTAATGTGCTCTGAGCACTAAGGGGCATTCAGTCCTAGGGATAAGAGTATTTAACAGCAAAGATCACAAAACAAAGTATAGATGTCAGGTCAAAAGCACCACCGCTCTTGTTGCATCACGCTACCTGCCAACGCAGGCACGGCTTATAACTGTGGAACTGGGAATTCAAATTCCTAGATTCCATCGTCATGTAGGCTCACGTTTCCAGGCAGTACCTGGCTCACTTGACAAAACACCTTGGAAACAGAAGATTGGAAAAACAGAATAGAATAATTTTCAGTTGGAAGGGACCTACAATGATCTTTTAAGTCCAACTGCCTGGCCACTTCAGGGCTGACAAAAAGTTAAAGCATGTTATTAAGGGCATTGTCCATGTGCCTCTTAAACACTGACAGGCCTGGGGCACCAACTACTTCTCTTTGGAGGCTACTGAAGAACCAATATATAAAGACCAAAAAAAAAAAAAAATTCTACATAGGAATTTTGCAAGAAAGTCACATGAAGCCTTTATTTGGTTAAGACAAATAATTTTGCCCCCCCCCGAATTATGGATTGTGGGTAGCGAGTATAGAGCACAGTTAGTGGTAGACCTTGACTCTTCCACATAACATTACAGCAAACTAGGAATTTCCACTATGGTGGAAATTTCTGTAGTTTAAGAAGCATCAAACCAGTAATTATAAACAGTCTGTAGCCAAACCGGATGGTAACCCAACAGGATTTTTTTTAGGCACCACTCCCGGGCCTTTTAAAGTTTGAGATGGCTTTGAGCTGAAAAACCATGGATGGCAAAATTAGTATAATTCTGAAAAAAAAAAACCCAACAAAAAACCCCCAAAACCAAAACCCAAATGATGCTATTAAGAAAAAAGGCAAGTATTTTCACAGTATCATTAGCAAAAGTCTGATCGACAAAATTAAGAGTCAATTATTCCATGCGACACAGAACTAATTAGGTCTCACCTGAAGTACTGGGCCAAGTTTTACAGATGGTGTTTTAAAAAAAAAAAAAAAAAAGAAAAAAAAAGTAGTCGAGAAACTGAAAGGGATCCAGGGACCAACAAAAAGGTGGTTAGAAAACATGACTCATATGGAAACACTGAAACTTGTGCTTTGTTTTGTTTTGCTTTGTGGATAAAAGAAGGCTGAAGGGGATCAGGATGCTTATCTCTATAAGAAGTTGTTAAGAAGACGTCAGTATTCAGTCATTCTGCACGCTGAGTGAGAGCAAGTCAAGGAACACTTGGCTAAAGTGGCAGCAAAGCAGCTCTGAACTAGACATTAGGAAAAATTCTTTATGTATAAACCACACAAAATCACCAAGGCAGATTATTTACGCAATTCCTGTTACTTCAGAAGGTTTCCAAGAACAGGAAAGGAAAACAACATTTAGGAATTCCAGAAGTATATTTGATTCTGGTTTAGATCAAGAAAAATCAACCCGGTAATTTCTTGACATTGTTTAAAATCCATGTTTCTAACATCCATGATTTATTTTCTCTGAATTTATTTTTGGAAATCATTCAGTGTTGAAGTTGTTTCGTTCCCATGTTTGATGAGGAAATCTGCAGTTAGATTTAAAGTTGGTAACACCTGATTTCATGTCTTAAAAAAAGTGACTTACCAAATTTTTGCCTTTATCATTCCATTCTCTCTTCTGTCTTATTTCCTGATACTTCTAAGACTGCATCGGGGGGTCCTTTCTTTAATCACACATTGATTTCTTTGTGCTAGAAACATAGGCAGAATAGGCCCCTTCATGCCCTTATCACCTCCTGTTCCTGCTGTCAACAGTTTCCCAAGTATGATTTCTGACAGGTAGAGATCAGAGTGCCTACTCTTTTCCATCTATTTATTTGTAAGGTGGCAGTCTGAATTGATAAACTAGATTTTGGATATAGAAAAAAAGAGTCTGCTTGAGTCTGCAAAAGCCATCTTTGACTCTCCTTCCTTCTGCATCATGAATGTCAAAGAATCCTTGGCATATAAACTGCAGTTTATATAAAACATATATAAAAACCTCCTCAGAAAAATTACAACAAGCATGTCAATAATTATTAGTTTTCTTTTTTAAAACAGTATAACATATACAACCCACATTTCTATTTTGTGTGTTATAATCCATATTGCAAGACTGCTTCCTGAGAACCAAAAGTCGTTATCCACAGGACTTCAATCGTCCTTCTTTCCTTTCCTGCGTGCACAAAAAGTGCATAGGATTTTTTTCAGAAAATCTTGGCTGGCCAAATGTGACAGGAAATGTTACACAGGTTCCTGTAAATTAAAATAATGGTAAGAAAATCTCTCATGTAATCAGACATAGGCAACTATTGCCCATTTCAAACAAGAAACTAAAAATTTTAGCTCAAAGCTGAACACAGATGTTACAAAAAAAAAAAAAAAAGGGAGGTAATTTCCAGGAAGCTCCAGACTGCACAGAAGAGCCGAGTCTGAAGGGACCAGCGTATGCTTAGAAGCGTTTTCACTGATCGATTTCATGCTGAAGTGGACAGAGAGGTGTAAAGCCACAGTACTTTCCATGGCAACTGAAAGAGATGGCATATATACTTTTGCTGTAGAGCAAAAAAAACGAAGTGAGACAGAAATGTGCAATCATGCCAACAGTCTGGGTTTTTTTGCATCTAAATAAAAAAACCGAATCTGTCTTTCACTCTGTATCTCCATCTAGAACTAGACACCCTGAAGACATAACCTGAGGACTTCTCTAAAGCTTACTCTTGGCTATCCCCAACTTCCCCCAAAATTTTAACTACTGGTGTTGAATGGTCAATCAATATTTAACTTCTGTTCTTTTCCATTTTGCCTGTCACGTTCCACATTTACATCTTTGCCATTAATTTCACCTCTGACTCATATTATTCCTCTTAAAAATGTCCTATCCCCTTCAATCATGAATTATTCAAGTCAGTTGGCCTTTTGGTATTTTTACAACTCTCCATTTTTCTCAGCAAAACCTGCATATAGTCCCTGTCTTCTAAGACTCGCTTTCCATCCTTCCATTGCTACATTTTTTCAATTGTCCTCATGTTCCTGGATTTCCTTCTCTCTTCCATATTCTTCCCCATGAAGTATCAATGCAATCCTATAGGTATTCTTTGGACACTGTAATTTCCATGCTCCCTGAACAATGAATGGGTGTTCACCTCAGAAAGTATCACTAAAAAGTGATATTTTCTAGGGGAAGGAAGTCTTGTCTTTTCTTAGGACTCTTATTTCTTGCTATTATTTCTCATTTACCAATCTATAACCCAAATAGTTATGAGCCAGGCTTCTTTTCCCCTACATCAATACAGATAAAGATCAAATTAAATATATTCATGTTCATTACAAACAAATCCCATCTAAGTGATACGAAACCACCGAAATTTCAGAATTCTGCACAAATGAAGATCAACCTCTGAAGCTAATTACACTTACATCACAGTATTCCCAAACTGCAATTGAAGTTAGAGGGCTGAAACACTGAGTTGTGGATATGACTCAGTTCTTCACAAATAGCTTTCCACTACAATATCTCACCAATTGGGCTTTAAATAAATAATCACTTGTGTACCTTGCATCTCTGGGTTAATCTAGTTTCTGATGAAATGGTGAATGTTAAGAAAATAAAAACATCTGAAATTAATTTGTGGACCATCACCATTCTTCTGTTACACACTTTGTTCATTCCTGTGACAATGAGAAGAATATACTGTGTCTGAATTACAGATATTCAGTTATAAAGGGTAATGTAGCATACTGAAAGAGACTAATATTATCAAGCAGATTCATCTAAAAAACTAGCATTTGTGAGAAACGTACTGGATTTTTTGGGGGTAGGGAATGCTTGGAAAAAAAAAAAAAGGAATTAAAACTACAGTGAAACCGTGTAACTATTGCCCGTGTTATAACAACGTCTGAGCACGGAAATTACTGGTTTAGGCCTTTCACAAATACATACTGTACTTAAGGGCAGTTCCTGCACTGAAAACTTCTTCATTCAAGAACCTTATCTCATGATTAACAAAAACCTGCATATTGGGGATATCTACATTGCAGGCAGATTTTGCAGGTTGTAACAGCCTAAGCATGAATTCATTTTGGACAGTTACTTCAGAACTTTTCAAAATGTTACTCACATTTCCTTTTTCACAGAAACTTCTCCAACAGATGATCTTTTAGGGCATGTAGCGATAGGATGAGGGGGAACGGCTTGAAACTGGAAGAGGGCAGGTTTAGATTGAACATTAGGAAGAGGTTTTTCACTTTGAGGGTGGTGAGGCACTGGCACAGGTTGCCCAGAGAGGTTGTTAAGGCCCCATCCCTGGAGGTGTTCAAGGCCAGGCTGGACGTGGCCTTGGGCAACCTGGCCTAGTGGGAGGTGTCCCTGCCTATGGCAGGGGGTTGGAACTCGATGATCTTCAAGGTCCTTTCCAACCTAAACCATTCTATGATTCTATGATCTTTTCCTTTTCTCTTGCATAGCAAGAGAAAGTCTACAATCACTACTCGGATTTACCAAAACGACTGTTCCAAGTATCATCTAAATATCTGCAAGTTATTAGCGCTCAGAAAAGGACAGGAAAAATATTTAGTTGTATTTTTAAAGCTGAATACACATTGAAGTGCAATTCTTAAATTTGAGATTTAAAGTAGTTTTCCATCTTTCAAAAGTAGTCAACCTCGTACTCACATTCAGTTAGGTAAGTGTACAGAAACAACTCGCTAACAAATAGCTTCATAATGTGCATATTCCAACAAAGAGAAGATTGTTAATGATCCCCCTCATGAAGCGCAAAAGCATAAACAAGTGACCTGCCCTCTATAGAATTTCTTTAAAAAAGGATCGTACAGGAAAACAACGGTTGGTTTTGATATTTCAGACTTCAAAGTGTGGGTTCTCTTATGTCACGGCAGCATGTACACAGTTCAGAGGGAACATTCAGACTAATTCAAATAAACCGTGCACACAGGAGTAACCAACAAGGCCACTCCAGCTTACTGGAAGACTTGATGTCTCCTTCCTACAGTTGCTTCGGCAATAAAATCCTTTCTCTCTCTCTAATTGCCTATCTGCTTTTACCAAAGAAACTGGAAACATCTCATGCAGTTTGCCTTCTCTTCCAGAATCAAGTGTAGCTTTTCTCCTTTTTTTTTTTAATGGCCTCCAAATCCCATTCACCTCTTGGGCCATCTTTCACTTCAGTCTCTTGGGCAAACAAACCCTTTCTTTGTCACTCCTCACAACTACTTTTTTCTACCCCACGTGTTTCAACAATTTTCTCAGGCGCTACCCTGCAAGAAGAAAATGTTTGTCTCCGTTTACTTAGTAAGGTCACTAAAACGGAGGTTGTAAAAGACAGCAGAGCCTCTGACATGCTGTGTCTATTGTCAGATTCTGCCGCACCCAGAACAAACACCCAAATTAAGAGATATCAGTGAGGGCTGTCAAAGGCTCAACACATGGCAAATATTAGAACTAGAAGCAGAATATCCAAAATTCTTCCCCCCTCATGGATGCTCAAGAGATGGTTGCTCACCTGGAATTACCTGAAAACCATATTATAACTGTATTACACATAAATGCACATGCCTGATACTTTAAGATCAAACAGCTTCTATTTACTTGGAAAATTAGGATGTAGCTGCCAAAGTTTAGGAACTTTAGTTTGCAACCATGACCACTGATGTAATATATTACAGTTGGCCTATTATCATAAAGATCAGAGAAGCATTTTTGCAGGAAACAACCGATGACAAAAGCTGACAATACTTTACACGACTGATCTAAAGAACACAAGATCATTAATAAAGTGCAGGAAAGGAGAAAATCTTCTTATATAAAAGACCATTCCCTTCAAAACAAATCTGCAGCACACTAGTAAAGCAACATGTACAAACAAGTGTTTTGTAATTTTTGTAAACAGGCGACTCCTACTTCATGCGCGAATACACCGCGCGTACTACCAAGCCCCCAGGAGAAGATCACCGAAAATGACACAGAAGGAAAACATGTCTGTTGTAGGTTCTGTTTGTACATGATGGCGTTTCTTATTGCCAGAACACACAGTAATCCTAAACCAACAACCAGGAATCTGATCCTATAGCACCCTCTCATGTGGCATCACACTCCGTATGTAGTGCAGGCAACATGCAAACGCTCTGAAGTCTCGTGTTGCTGAAGTTTAAATTTGGGGAAAAAAAAAAAAAAACAGAAACAGAATCCTCTACTGAAATTTCTCTGCAAGTCATTTGTTTCTGCCAAGCCCACCCCCCCAATTTTCCTCCACACCCCCTGTATCTCCCCAGTTCTGTCTACCTTCAGCCTTCAGTCCCTTTCTACATCTTCCTGAAGCTACCAGACTGACCTGCCAGCATGACTCAGCTGTAATTACATTAAATTCTAATAAAGGCTCATGCATTTGACAAGGCAGCCCAGCTTAACCCCTGCCTCTCAAACACACGTCTACAGCAGGCAGTCAATCTGAAGTGTGGCTCAACGGTATGCTTTGTGAATGCAGAGTGCAATAATTCATATCTTTATGCTGTTGTTTTTGGAAAGCTACATTTAGTAAGTTATAAAAAAGATCTCTCCCCTTATTTCTATCTTGAGAAAGAATCCTAATTGGCCAGAACCAGTCATAAAAATTTAACCATGTTTCTGAAAACACGAGTGCCAAAGGGTAATGCATCGCTAATGGTTGCCAGTGGAATAAATAGCAGTTCTGACGTCAAAACTTTGTTACACTCCAATAACTGGCTCACTTGGGGTTTCAGGTACAGCAAGTTACATGTCAGTTTTAAATAAAGTTATAAAAATAGAATACATGGTGAACCATATTGTCACTATGCAACCCGAAACTGTATGATTTATGTCTAATAAAATGTTAACAAAGGTGATAGATGGTATAAAAATAGTATTTTCTACCTCATAATATCCTCTTACTTGGATTTGAGAGGGCAAAACAAGGCAGATATTATTTCTCTTTCGTTTTTCAAAATGTATGCCCCAAACCAGAGTAAGCAATTTGGAGTGAAAGTGACATTTTTCAAACATTTATAATACCTTTACCCAAAAGACAGAGTCTGGTAAAATTCAAGTTGTAAAAATCTGCATTACGCTAGGTCTTTGACTCCCTCTCTAATAAACACATTAAGTAGCAGGTGGCTTTCCCTCTCCTTTCAGCTCCTTCGAGAGAGCAACTACTTAACAAAATCCTCTTTACATTTAAATTTTGTAAAAGATGCGAATCATGGGCCATGCTTGTATAACTGACAGTTTACAGGTTCAGTGATGCAGCCACCCAGATGATGGACAAAACCACGGTGCACGTGTGGAGCTTTAACACTCGAATCCTTCCAGCTACACCTCTGCACAAATAGAGGTTTAGCTGGGCAAACTACGGTTCCATCCACGGGGAAGGGAATGGACAATGCTCTTAACACACAAGGCTAGAGACAGAAGGATAACAGTTTGGGGAACGTGCTCTCAGATATCTGGGGTCCCACATAGACAAGACTAGATCATCCTGATCAAACACCGGCATAGAGTGTTACTAATCTTCCCCTTTCTCAATATAACTCTGATCATACAATCTTGCCAAAATATAACCATAAATGATTACATTTTCCATTTCAGGATAGCTGAAGTGTTGAGGGACTTCCACAAAAGAGGTCATATCATGTCCAAAAATGATGTTAGAAGAAATATGCATTTTTGCCAAAATTTTATGATCATTTAATTATGCAGAACCAGCAGCTCACAGTTCTGGAGCTGGAATTTGAAGTGCGACAACAGTGTGAGATGCAGCTATGATAAGGATTTGGAAGAAAGCGAAAGCTGTCCAGCAATTAAACCCTCTACCCTGTCACTTGGGTCCAAAATGTACATTATCCTGAAGGAGGAGACAGTAGGCCCCCTAAGCCTCGCCCCGAGATTTGCCTCTGGAGATGTTCTTTTCAAAGGTTGCCGCACAGGCTCATCCTCCTTTGGTCAGGTTATAAACCTCTGAAAACTGCTGTCTCCTAATTGCATAGATGGTTCAGTTGTGGCTTACACAGGGCTTAAGCTGGGGGAGGAGGTGGAAGGATTGATCTGCCCTGAGCATACTCTGAACTAGCACTGAAAAGGATTTTTCCTGCCATTACTCCGCACAGAGGTTGGGGGTCCGTGGTGCCACCCAAAGGGAGTAAGGAGGAGGCTCATCCTTTTCAGAAGAAATTCGCCCGAGATGGTGCTCCCCCCTCTTCCCTTCGGCAGCTTGGGCAGAGCCTGTCACCTCTTCAGGGAGTCACTCATACATCTCTTTCACTTGAATAGCAACTCAAACTTGTGCATCTCAAACCAGTTCTCTCCTGAGCACCTTTTTAAGTATTCCTGGGAGAACAGGCACTATTTCCATTTCAGAGATCAGAATGCGAGCTAAGTAATTTAAATATTTGTACCATGCTCCACATGTCTGCAAATATACACAAAAACTTTTGTTCACAATTAAAAAAAAAATGCTCAAGATGTTCCTCCCAGAAAACATGCAGCCAAAATAAATCCAGTTCTTCTGTAGCCCCTGTAGAGTTTACCAATCTTTTGTTATAAAGTTTAAGAAACCGAGTTTTAAACTCGGCATATGTGATCACACATCACATATGTGATCACACACTAATTCAGATGATACTAAATAATAATTAAAATTATGACAATATTAGTATTTAACATCTGTTCCTTTCAAAAAGAAAAAGCATTGGGACAGTTAGCATCAATCTGAAGAAAAAAACATTAAAAGGGAAAGAAACCTGCCAAAAGAAATTCTTCTGTATTGATTACCATGAGTACCCACGGTGTGGCAAAAAATAGCTTACTACATATACTTCAGTGTTTTCACTGCTGAAGTGTCCACTCCACTTTTGTACTTGATCCTGAGTGGAAGAAAATTGTCTGCAAGTACCTTTTAAATAGTAAATTATACCCTGTTTATATATTGCAAGCAGGTTTTTTTCAGCTGCAAAACAGCCCTAATTTTCCAGTAGGTTTTTCCTTCCAGTGAGTAGCAGCAAATGCTTAAAAGAAAAAAGATAGCAAAAAGCAACAAGTAACAACTGCCCTTTCAAAATACAATGGACTATGAACACTAAGTTTCTTTTATAAAAATAAGGCAGTTTTTAATCCTCTCAATAAAGGCGACTATTTTACCTGCCATATTCATTTAATTGCAGTGCACGTAACTTTCTAATGTTGTTTTATTTTCTGACGCTGCAGAACAGCCATTACATTTTAAACACATCATTGTTCAAAAACACAGAGCCAGTTTTGTTTGGTTTGTTTTGGCTTACCCCCGCCTAATGTCAGCTGGTGCACTTGTCTAGGCTGGCAAAAGGAAATTCATCTCAAGAGGAAACAAGTGTTTGAGCCACAGGTTTTTATGAAGAACAAACAGGCTGAGTGGTGACAGGACCACCTAAGGCTGAGCTTGCCGGGGGCAATGGCGAAGCAATGCTGCCTTGGCCGTGTCCCCGTTTTTATCAGGATCTCTAATCTTGTGCTGCACTGAGATTTCTACCTTTTGTCTTCCCACTGGGGAAATACGAGTTTAAACCCTTTCTTACATGACAAAAGAGGCAAAATATCCCATCACTATGAATAACATTCCAAATTCTTAATTTGTTTTAAAATCATTAAAGCAATTACCATCGGAGAGGGCAGAGGAAAGAGCTCCAGAGCAGTACATGGGCAGGAAGGACATTGGTCCCCACAGCCTTGCCTGCTTCCCTCCTTGTGAAGGACTGAGTGGGCAGCGCCACGTGGTACACGGCCTTCCTCTGCCCAACGACTTGCATCTTTTACGTCCTTGTGTGATGCCCTCTTGCCATCACCTGATGCAGCCCAGCAAGGAAGCTGGGCTTCCTTGCTTCCTTTTACTTCTTGCAAACAACACGTGACTCAAAAAAGTTTGGCAATTTCAATCCATTGTTTCAGCTCTCCCTGAGTACTTTCCAACAAAAGCCGCAGAAAGCGTGGAGCAACCTGGGACAATCCTTCATTCATTAGTGCAAGGCAAACACTCCTCATCCAAAAAATGTATCTTAAAACTCTAGGTGAGTCAATAAATCAGATTATAAACCAAAATAAGCAATATAAAAGCTGACAGAACATCAACGTGCTGAACTAAGAGACATTCCCTCTCCAAGCTCCCCCACTTCAGTCCAAGTTCAAGCAAAGACCTTATGCAGCAAGTCCATCTTCTGGTCAGTACATAAACTTCTCCAAAATAAGGTAGGTTTATTTTGAATGTATTAAATAAGAAAACCTTCCCAGTAGTGTCTGCAGGAGGTTACAAAATTCTGCATACAACTTGCAGACTTTTCCAACTTTTCCATGTGATACATGTTTAGCCTTCTACCACAAACATAAGAGTTCTTTCACTTAGGACAGTGGGTCATCCCAGATGTATAAGCACTTTTAACTATAATTAGCAACCATAGTACTGTTTTTACAGATGGGAGGCATTCCTCCTGTCATTTCCCTTCTCTTTAATGGAACTCAAAATTTAAGTGAACATCACAGGTGCCATATAATTTTCCAAAAGAAACAAAAAATGACATCTATCAGTTTTGAGACCTTCACTTTACTTTCAATACTTAGGAATAATTTTAATTTCTTTTTTTTTCATTTTAAACCTAAGAGAATTCTCCCTAAATAGGGGAAAAAACTATTAATTTTGTTAATAATAAGGCACTGACATTTCACTATACTATTTCATCATGTTAGCTTTAAGACAAAAGTTCTTATATTTTACAAAGTACATCCCGCATCATGAATTCCCCTGATGTTTCTAATAATTTTTTCAGGTAAAAGAACATACCCTTAAAAGACAATACTCACCAAGTCTTCAATACATCGACATATTCTCTCTACCAATGTAGACATTTAATTACAAATGTATTCTAATCTTAAAAGTGAAACAGAATGGAGATGTACAAATCTTTGTATGCATTTGAGAATCCCTACTTTTAGAATGAAACAGGAAAAACCACTATTGCGTACTCACAAATATCAGAGCTCTGACAATATATAAAGTTATGAAGTGTAGCCCACATCTCTATAATACTTCAGGATAGATGATGACCATCATTAGCCCACAGAAGTTCATATGCTCAATTGCAACACTTTGCTTAAGTTTTTTTTCAAGGTCATAATCCAAAAAATTTTTTACATCTTTTATGTAACAGCTTCTAATGCTATACAAAGAGAGGGAGAAAGATGTCTGACCCAATTATAAGTAGAATATAGCCAAGACAGTACGAAATATAAAGGGTAATTCACCAATCTCTTGCTTCCTCATCACTGGGGAGAAAACAGATTTAAGGAGACAGTGGGCATAAAAAGATAATATGAAAAATATGAAGGATTGCTTCTAAAATTAACAATGAATTTAAATCCATGTCTGTCCAGGCAATCTATTCCATGTTTCAATGTTTCAGGTTTTATTTTGGTTGGTCTTTATGGGGTGCTCTGAGCAAAAATAACATTACAATTTTAATTAAATGGTTATAAGGTAATTCTTTTCCTAAGTATAGAATTTATAAAGTTTAAGCACTGCATCTTCAGAATAATTTAAAGAGGCAAAAGAAAAAAAAAAAAAGACAGTATCTATACCATTCAAAGTCCTTTTAAAATCAAGAAACACCAGGAAAAACAGAGAAAGTTACTTTTTTCTGCTTTACCGCTCTGAATGCCAGTACCCAGACACAAAGAATAATGAGCAATTCCTTACAGTGCAAACAAGAAGCGAGATCAGAACTTACTGAAGAAACGAAGACTTAGTAGCACCCTCTCTTCCTTGCACTATTTTCATGGCTTATACAGAAAGGACAAAAAACTTGGGAGAGCAAAATGAAAGATCAACTTTAAAGAAAATTGAGAGAGGTTAACTTCAAATTCAGATGTAGGAATTAAGTTGCCTGATTCGAAAGACAGGTTAAGTACTCAGGCAATGAAGGATCATCTTGATTAATAAGTTTGACATAAAATTCAGTTTTCTGCATTGTGCTTTTCTTCTGTAATTGCTCGCGTTGTTGGAAATCTCTATTATACCCTAATTTTCTAAGATGTAATTTTCTTAGGTAGGTGAAGTCTAGCTGATCCATTTCTAAGTGGAACCCTAAGTCTCTTGCAATTATTTTCAAAGCAACACACTCCCACAGAAGTTCAGGCCCTCGAGGTCTGAAAGTCTGATTTGAGCCTGCTAATGTGAGCGCCGGGTTTGTGGAAAGAACACTTGCTTAGCAAGGAAGAGGAAAATAGGGGAAGGTGCTCTTGATTTGTTGAACCTAAGAGAGTCCTAAAACTCTTGAACAAAAGCCACGATTGGCAATATTGTTCTTCCGCAAATTGTCCAATAAAGGTATGGTTTTGTTCGTGCTGAAGATCAGTGCCTGATTCGGGTGTAAATTCATCTAGGAACACGGAAAGCACAGAAATACACATTAATACGCCTACTTTAATGCTCCTTTCCCAACCACCATTAAACGTAAAATATAACAGAATACTCTACTACGCAAGTTTATCTGTGAGGGATAAAGACAACGCACCAATGAAAGCTCCTTGAGCAAACTGCTGGAAAGCATTCATTTTATAATTATGAGCCACAGCACAAGCAAAGAACAGACCAAACCTTGTGACCAAAGTTCCTGTTGACCTCTCAAACGGAAACAGGGTGAGCCAATCCAGCTGAGAGAAACCCCTTTTAGTCCCGGTTACATTCAGCATTTTCACATAACACTGGAAGAACGTAGGTTTACTTTGCTACACGTTCACTTCATACAAAAACAAACTACTCAACATATTGAAATTTTGTAATGTACTGTTACTAGAGAATCACACCATGTGTTGTCATGATACATTCAAAAGATGAGGTGACATGGTCATCTAAACTGCATACCCAAACTCTTCTAAGTACTAATTGTAGCATGCAAATTTTAATAGAAATTTTTGATTTATTTAGTATACTGCACAACATGCATCACATTAACAATTTATGTACCTTCTGCTTGAGCCACAAGAGCAATTTTAGAAAAATGATTGCAATCAGAGGACATTTAACTGCTATAGTTTCAGCTTCTTTCCTTCTCTTACCCAAAAATAAAACCAAAATACCTACTGGTTTAGCATTTAAATCATCCAGTCTTGGCAAAGACCTTGAAAATTAATGAGAATTAGAATATGTATTTCCAGAAAAGAGTGTGACGAAATCACGTTAACTTCAGTCTGGTTCAAGAATAACTACAGTTGTCATTTTGACCCGTAGGCTCTCCAATGTTTAGTTCAAAAATATTAAGACGTTCGTACCATTACATGGATCTCCCAAAGCAAAGGAAATTCAAATAGCTTGCAGCACTGCAGATCAAAGCTCACATACATGAAATCCCATCCTCATAAAATGCTGGTGATAGACTTACAAGTTACCTACACTAAGTTTAAACTTTCAGCAGAAGACTCAAGCATTATAAGAGCCTGTAGAAGCAGGGGAGTAAACTCAGCACCAATTGCAAAAATCAGTATTTGTCATCAAATTATGGAAGTACTACTATCTGAAATCTGTGAGGAAACTTCTGCAGTGAGAAAGAGAAGTTTGTCAAAGTTTTGTTCAGAAAAACGGGAATTGCCTATGTATAAGTGAATGCAATCAAATAACCTGGAGGGGAGCGTGGTTAAAAAAATTAAAAGTAATATATCCCACCGTTTCACATTCAACAAAGTTTTGTCTCTTTGGCAGGCACTAGCTATCATTAGTTAAATGTTTATAAAAGACAGGACAAAGACTTAATCTTATTTGAAAGGATCCTGAGGTTTAAAAGGAACGTAAGAACAACACAAGAAACTATACTCTTTAGACAGAAACCTTTAACATGGACATGGAAATGGCTGGGTTTGCTGCTTTTCTAGTTCTGAAATATACAAAGATATAATACTTTCCTGCTATAATGACAACCTCCAAAGAGACTTACGAATAACAGAAAAAGAAAAAAAACAGTGAAAAAATGATATATTAAGGCTGATATCCACTGAGTGAATGTCTTTGAGAAAAAGCCATACAGCAACATTTGATAAATTGAATAATCACTGCATTAAACAGAAAGAGGAAAGTTTAGGTTCTAACATAAAATTAAAACAGAAAAATCACTATTTGAATTGGTTCTTTGTATTCCTTACAATAAAACAAATTTTTATAGTATCAAGTACAACCAATAAAATAATACTCATTTTGACTTCTATAATTTATTTTCTTTGTTCATCAGCATCAATTGCACCACAGGCTCCTGCTGTTTATTGTCCTGGTCGATTTTAAGCCCTTAGGTGACTTGTTAGCAAATGATTTGGAAATAAAAAGTGACGCAAAGAGCTGCGTAAATCCTTATTAATCGTTAACTCACTCTACCTCCAAGCCACCTGCAGTACCTCTTAAAGTTGATTATGGGACAGAAAGACGTCAGAAAGCCAAAACACTGAGAACATTCTAGTTCCAGTTAAAGGGTGCACATTTTTTCATATAAAGCTCTACTGAAATTGTCATTCAAGCTTAAAATATTCAGAGCTTAACTAAAGCGCTTTAGAGATGTGTTAAACCTATAACAGGTTGTGACTGGACTGAGCAATGCAGCAGGGAAGAATAAACAAAATATCTTATAAAAGATATGGTTTTTTTAGATCCAAAAATTCCTCATGGAAGAAATAAAACTGTCTTAAATACTTTTTAGCATTGACACCCAAGATCAATGGTGAGAGAGTGCCATTCTGCAGTCTAAGACTTTAGGCAAAACTGCGGATGATCCTGATGGCAGTGAGGAAGACAAGTAGCAGACTAGAAATCCCAGGATTCAGGAAGACCTCAGCCTGTTTAGGGAATGGGTAAGGAGGAGGCCTTGGGAGGCACTCCTGGCTTGTGAAGAAACTCAGGACAATGGGTCAATTCCCATGAACAATCTCTGTAAAGCGCAAGGGAATCCATCCCTATCTGGGGGAGGGAAAAAAAAAAAGAAAACATAATAATAAAAAAAAAGAGGCAGCCAGAGCAAGAGGCCAGCTGGGCTAAATAGGGAAATCCTGGCAGTACCAAAAAACCAGAAGGGCCAAGAGAGAGAAGCAGAACAAGCTACCAGGGAGTATAAAAACAGAAATCCTGAGCTGGATTGCATTGGGCTGGAATTAGGAACACCTAAATCTGCCTGAAGCTAAAACTGGGAAGGGTTATATCATGAAGACATGGAAGACTGGAGCATGGCACAGGTGACCTAGTAATGAATTTCAGTGAAAAGGCTGAGGTAGTAGAAGCCTTTGCTTAAGTTTTTACTGACAAAATCTGCCCCAAGTGCCCGCTGTCAAAGACTAGGGGGAAACGTGCTAACACTACAGTACGGGAGGACCACACAAGATGGTCACATACAGCAGTTGGACATGAACAAGGCTAAAGGGAACAGATGACACATCTCTGAAAGCATCAAGAGAGCTGGCTGATGTTATCGTGAAGCCACTCTGTCAGCTTTAAGAAATTGTGGTGATCCCTGATGACTGGAAAAAGGTCAGTGCCATGACAGCTTCAAAAAACTGTCAGGAAAGATTGTCCAGAGAACTACAGGCTGGCAGACCTCACCTTCATCACTGTGGAAATTACACAGTAAGTCCCCATGGAAGCTATTCCCCAGCACACGAAGAGCAGGATGAGAACAGCCAACACAGAATTTATTGAAGGCAAAACACTCCCGACAAACCTAATTGCTTTCTAAGACAAAGTAACCGGCTCTGCGGATACCAGGTAAACAGCGGGTTTAATTTGATTTTAATACAGCTTTGGATTTTTTTTTTCCTCTCTTACCTTGGTAGCCAACATGAAAGGCACAAACTGAACATATGGGCAAAAAGTGGGATTCAAAGGCGATTAGCACAATGGGTCAATGTGTGACTTGCACCTAAAGTCCAACAGGAGAGAAGAGCTTCCTTCCAGAGGGAAATGCCCATCAGACCTGCCAGGGCAATGTAATTTTGAGTTGAAAACTTAAGTAAGGTTCAGTAATTAAAGTGTGTACGCTACACACGTGGCTGCAGAATGAATGGATAAATGCATTTTTGTGAACCATAATTTTATTATATATTAATCTATTCCTAATAAACTTGCAACACTGACTCATTGAGAAGCTTCCAGACTCGCAACCAGATACTGACTTTTCTTTATGTAGTTATGGTTAAAGAGAGGAGAGGACAAGACATTTTTAGTTCTGCACACTTCTACTTCTCAATGTTCAATATCTTATTAAATATCTTATTAAATTATTAGAATTTAAAATGGAAACACATCCTTTGAAAACAAGAAATTCCCCTGATTATACAGTGTGATTCAGTTCTTGTTTCTAGCCTTAGTAAGATAAAGGTCTTCGAGCCATGATATCATTGCACAGAAAAAGTACAGAATTTTAAAGTTTTTAAAATTCTGTAGAATTTTGTTTTATTCACATTTCTTCCTGCAATATATCTGAACTTATAATAAACCAGTGTCTCAAGCAAACAGCTATGAAAAAGGACATCAAAACAATATCAAAAGCCTACAAGCAGCTTCTTTTTCAGTTCATTTGTTTTCTACAAAATATCCAAAGAAACAGAATTCAAGGTTTTCTTCAGACATAGCTTTGACACTCTGTCCATCACGTACAGGACCGTGCAAAACAAAGGAACAGACGAGACCAAGAATGCCAGCATCTTCCATACCTGCTGCTAAATTGTCTGTCCACAAACCTGTAGTATCCCAAATACCTGGGAACTGCAATATGGAAATTCTCTATCACAAGGATGATGTGAGCGGTCTCATCTACTTTGTACTGTTAAGAAATACTAAAAATAGCAAAAGACCGCTCAACAGATTCATGATGGGTTATATAATTTCTCCTTATTACCAGACATTTTAGTTAATACTATTGTTAATCTACCTGAATGTTGTTTTATTTTCAAAAGTCTAAATTTTTTCCATGGCATAGTGTGCTTTCCAAACATGCAGAAGTAAGATCATTCATACTACACAAATCATAAACCACAACACAAAAATCCTACATTAAACATACTGTAAAAATAATCCTATTTGTGGGGTTCCCCTTATTACCATGATAAAGAATACCACCCTATCATTAACCTTCATACTCAGTCTTTCCTTAACTTCAGGTTTTGACACATATAATAGATTCATATTGGAAACAATAACTCTCTGCATAAGAAGAAAATTTCATGTTATATACAAAATTTTTTGTTAGCTTCAATGAAGAAGTTGCCCTTGATACTCCCGGAGCCAGTATCCGTGATGCTCTCCAAATTCCCTCCAGGCGAAAAGAGCTTTCCCGCAGCATAAAGTTTCACAAAGTGACAGCACTGATTATTCAAAATGGGCACATATTTTTGGTCCTGCTAGGTGGAAAAGTAACAACTACACATTCAACTCTGTTGTGACACAGAATTTTTGGGCGTTTTGTTTGGGTTTTTTTTTTTAGATGAAAAGGTGCTAGCCTAATTTTGTGTATTATTAGTTCTTGGATTAAATATTACTAGGTGCCAGCAGGTTGTATCTTAATATTGGCCTCGCCAAGTGCCAGCATCCACTTTTTTTGGCCAAGGCAGACTGTGGGAAGGGTTGAATTTGGGTAAACGTGCTCTTCCACTCCACACTTGGACGGTCACACCTCATTCCACTTTAACCCAGCCTGCATTGCAAGGAACAGAAACTCATTCTGATGCTCAGTCAACTGAGATTTTTGCCATGTCTTTTGCGGCAAATCACTCTGTTCATTAGGAACAGCTAGCAGTCACGAATGAGATGAATGAAGATGAGCTACTACCTTAAACTGATAGAAAATATGATAACTTGCAGCACGTGTCTTTGGAAAGGGTGGGAAGAGACAATGCAGAAGTGGATTAAGCCTTCCTTGGCTTTTTAACAGCTGTTCTCCCAGTTTCACAGGAATCGGCTCCTGGTTTCTTTCAAGGGGCAAAGGTGCAAGTTTTCAGGTCCCCATGTAATCATTGGAATAAAAAAATATTCCAATATATATATTGGAGTTATATATAGAGTTATATATAGAGTTACAGCCAGAGATAAAGACGCAATGGCATGGGGGAAGGGAGTGCTTCTCACCCTCCTCTTTCCCTTCGCAGCCTGGCGGGTGGCACAGATCACCTTGAAGATGGACGGCCAGTCTGGGGGTCATTATCAGGAAGAATTTGGGTCTGTTTTCCTGTCTCATAATTAAAAATTTAAGTTTCAGCAGCCTCTAACTTCTCTTGATCAATGTAAGACTGAATAGTAGATGATACCAATATTAGGGATTGTTTCTGTTGTTGAGACATGGCATTTGCATTATTTCTTAGAAATCTGTGCGCTTCAAGAGTTATGGTCACTTATTAGTTAATATTGGTCTCAAACACTTGCACCATTCAGTGGTGACAAGGCCACCGGTGACTTCCATCCCAAGTTACGTGTTTTCTCCACAGAGGTTTTACACAGAAATTCTCTGAAATCTCCCTATTCAAATCTCTGGTGCTTGATCAAGCTGAGTTGCTGTATTTTTCAGGCATCCAAACACAAAGCCAGCAATTAACTGTCTGATTTTACTTTCAGTCCTTTGAATATTCTGCACAACACTTGGCACAGCTGAGTCACAAAGGCCAAAATCAAATTAAAATGCAAATGATGTTTATTATTATGACAAGAAAAAAAGAGAATTACGTAGTCAAACTCAAAGTAATTCATTTTTATGGTCTATGTCACTTATATGCATAATCCTAATGTATCTAAGATCAGAATAATAGTATTTCAAGTACAATGACTCAATCAGAAAAATGTGAACTCCAGATAACTTCTCTATATACCTGTATTTCATAATTAGCTAACTATGAAGCTCAATACTGATCCAAAAAAGTGTCAACAAATGTTTTCATTTAGTTCCCTGTTTTCCTTTTTATCAAATTTGAAGAAATGAAATTATGAATCAGAGACTATCAGGTTTTTTAGTTACTCAGTAAACAACATGTTTAGCTTAAATACTAATCAGCCTTGATCTTCTCTTAGGAAGTGACAAGCACCTTTTTGTCCATACATTTCTATCATCTCCACCTTCATACGAAAATGCCGGAATCTTCTACTCTCAAATATTATAATCTATGTACTGATGAAATATATTTTTGCCTTTATTGTCTGGTACAAGGAGAAGCATTTCAATACAGTTTATGTCCTCTTGTTTTGTGCAGAGTGCCTCAATACTTCCTATTATAAGTGTGAATAAAAATAAGCTACATATACAGCTCTTGACAAATAGCAAGCTAAAATACTGCTGCTGAGAAATATGAAGATACCATCTTCTCAACAGGACAAAAAGTTCTGTAGACAACTAGCTACCAGGTGCAAAAACTTCAGATTAGAACCTAAATTCTCTTCTCTTCCTCCCTCTCATGGAAAAAAGGGGAATCTTGAGTTTTTCTGTTACCAAAAAAAAATAAAAATTAAAAATACTGAAAGGAGTACTCTACCAGTTTCCTTTACAAAATGCTATTTTTATAAACACCCAGCTTTTTGGTTACCCTAATGAAAATATACCTGGAACTCAACTGTTCAGCTACAGAAAAAATGCTTTACATGTTTACAAAAGATATTTCTAAATACATATATTTGACACACACATTTTAAAATGGTTTTAATTAGAATTTACGTTCAACAAACAAAATGTTTTACGTGTATTTTACTAATTAAATGGTTACATAAGTAATATAAAAGCACCTAAGTCATCTAAACACCTATAAGAAACTTTCTCATCAAAACCAAGAAGATGGAAAACTGACTGAAAGGAAAAGCCGCTGTCTCCTTTATGGATCATGCGAGTTCAAAGATTATTTCAGCATCATAATTATTTACTTTAAAAAATAGAGACATCTGTTCCTTTTAGAAAAAAACCTACAACCCAAATTAAGCTTCACGGAACTGTCCTCAGAAACACTCTGTGCGTAAGAGCTGTAACATTAAACTTTCAAGATGTTCTGAGCACTTTTATAGCACACTGATACAGATGAATTTTAAAAAAACAATATAATGGACATGTCTGAAACTCCTGCTGCTTAAAGTAACACTTGGCGCTGCATTCCATACGAAGTTGAGCTAGCAGGTATATAAAATGTCCTTAAAAAGAAATCAAGGATCTGGACATTTGTACTGAGAAGAAATTCAAATCACCCACATTCAGCTCCACATCCTCGACCAATATCTACAAGGGGGTTTTGTTTGTTTGTTTTAAATTATTTCAGAGGCTTCTCATCAACTTAAGAAATGAAGGTCCTCTCATTCTGTAAGAACAGTTAGCATTTTATAGTATTCCTAGAAACACTTAATGAAAGACTGCGATGGAAGAAAACCAACATTCAACAGAATGTTCCTTGGTTTCTTGCTCACTCTCTGGTCTAAAAGCTCTAGTTTCTCAGGCTGGAAAGTAATTAAGCTGCTTGGCCTATAGTTCTCTTGTCTGAAGATGTCTAAGATGATCATATTGACTGCCCTGACCCACCAATATCTAGAACAGAGCGTATGAAAAGGAATAAAGGGAAGCAGGAATAGCTCACAGAAGCAGAATCGCTTCCTGTACGCTTTGGATGAGGATCCACTCGGCAGGAACTTTCAGGGAGATGACAATATGATGCATCTCTCTCAATTTTAATTTAAATACTGTAAATAATATAAACCAATACAAAACACTGCCACATGGGATATGACTCCCGGGGCCACCTCAGGATACTCACTACTGCTTGTTAGAGAATGGTGCTGCATACATTTACCATTTAATGCTATAGCGCTGTAAGATCAGATAGTGAATGCATTTTAGAATCCTACTGTGCCTTCAAAAAATTCAAGACCACCCGCTCACATCAGGTCACAATCTACACAGTCTAAAATCGTTCCTATTGAACCTGCCTGAAGCATGAGGCTGGAGTAGATGACATCCTAAGATCTCTTCCAATGGGAATGATTTTGACAGTATGAGAGAAACTGCCTAAACCAAAAGTACCGTCCAAATTGATAAACATCAATTATGCACAAAACTCTAATTTTCACTCAATACGGAAATGTAAAATGACTCGTTAACGGTAACAGAAAAAAAACGATGGAAATAAAACAGATCATCGTTTTAAACCTAATGCTTGCAAACCTTCCTTCAGAGCTTCAAACTGGCCAACATCTCTTCTTAGATTTTCCTTCTAAAATAATATAACGATGCAGCTTCTTTCAAGACTACTCAGATCAAAATGGCAGCAATTTGTTTTCCTAAACTAGCAACATATAAAAGGGCTGTCTTGACTCGTTTGACTGGAACTTACATTAAATCTAGCACTGGCACATGAGTTGTTATGTACGAAAACAAAGACAAACCCCCAAATATACAACATGACATTGAAAATAATTTTAATCAATATAAATATCATATAATTTTGCCAAAATAAAAGAAATAAATACATATAACATCAAAAGATTAATAGAGTCTTGTAAATAGAATGAGTCTTGATAGACTGATGAGTATTTAATCATTCTCCAAATGTTTCTATTGCTAAATAAAAGCTTTAGTGGGAACGTCAACATAATCACATGCCTTGAAAGTAGTGCCATAGTATATATAAAGGCAGTATTTGGGCATAGCTATGTTCTTAAAAGACATCTTACTCCTTTAAGATGTAAACAGTGCAAATAAGGACTTGTCTTTTATGTAACCGGTATATGAAATTTAAAGTCAGCTGCTAATGTTGGAAATGGCCTGTAGCCATCCCACCTCAATGCGTGAGCCAGACAGATCTCGCAAGTTAACTAAGAGTCAGGTCAGGACAGTATTTGGTTGCAACTGAGGCACAAAAAATTAGAGCTCTGAAGTGATTTTGATAAATTTATAGTGTTTAAATGCAGCAGAGAGCGAGCTTTTTCTTGTCATTCAGTATTAAAATTCTGATATGATACAGTGCTAAAAGAATTATGTGATGGAGAGATATGAGATGTTTATACCACCTTCATCGATTCACCAATCCTTAACAGCCTATATACCTCGAGCATAAAAAGCTCTGCTCCAGCCCTCCAAACATACATATTAACCTGCTTCAGTCAATGTAAAGTGCAATCTTTCCTGCCCTTACTGACTGTAATGTAAGTAAGAGCTGTTTTCCAGCTTCCCACACATACAATCGTTAACAATTCCCACCATTGGAACTAATACCAGTTTTAAGACCCACTGCATGGGCAATATTGGCATTGAGAAAAATTCTCAGTTTAAGACCCCGCTCAGCCTTTCCCATATATTTGGATGCAGTGGCAACCCACGCTTTCACACACGTGCCCACTCCGCAAGGGGCAGCCTATGAGCTTCTCCACGTCTACCTCTATGGTAAAGAAAAAGCATGCTGGAAGCTGAATCTGACCAAAGAGCCACAGTAAAACACCCCTGCGTCAAAGGTATGCTTCGTACAGCCTGCTGGACAACTTACTTATTCTAGAAACAGTTTTCCCTTACTTCAGATAACCCACAAACTTGCTTTCCCCTAGGCACCCCCACCCCACCCCCCAAAAAAAAGTAAAATAGGACTTTTATATCTTAAAGACTGTGGATAAATACACTTTCAACTGAGTAACACACACTACTGAAATTGCAGGGGGAAGATGTTAAGATATTTAGACAAACCGTTACATTCAACTCATTCTATCTTCTCAAGCTTCAGGTTGACACCTGAAGACAGGTTGACCGCTCAACCAGTATACTCAGATTTGTTATCTTTTTGTTACCATCTTCACGGCTTTCTCCTAGCTACACCTTCCCAAACTTACTCTAATACTGAGCTACATATTATATTAAAGAAACACTTGGATATGTGTCTCATTTCTCTTCCATCTCCTTTTCTAAGGAGGTTTTGTTTGCTTACCTGGTCTTAAGTTATGCTACATTTTGCGGATGCTTAGATGATGTCCGTATATCTACGACTATTTCCACATGCTCTGTTTAAGCTCTGTTTTTTGTGCTCTGTTTAAGCCAAACAAATGCATTCTGCTTATATGAACAGACAGATTGAATAGATGTAAGGTATTCTCTAGATTGTCACCCACGGAAAATAACACAGGGCACAATCTCATTAATACTTATTTTTCAAATATTCTATATAGAAAAACATCAATAAAACACAAAAGAGAAATATAAAAAGACTGACTATATCACACAGCTCAGTGACAAACTTCAATGTGCACCTTCATTCCTGAAGCAAAAGCATATTATGCACACTGTCAAGGACAGCAGCTTTCCCTGTCCATAGAAGGCATCAAGAACACTTTTGATGCTCGCAGGATACCAGGAATTACATAGCACCTTCCTGTTTTAAACCATTACACGTTACTCATCTCAATGATTAATTGTAAAAAGAGCTTATTAATTATAAAAATGATTTTTGTTTCTATCTTAGTTACAGGAGTTTCTCCGATGAACTTTTTTTGGAGCCAGTCAACAATGTGTAAATGGACTACTGGGGCTGAGGGTTACCCAAGCCTGCCTCTTCGCTCAACTGCCCGTGCCGCACAGTGCCATAAAAAGTCCATATATACTCCACATTGCACTTGCTCTTTAAAAAATCATATTTAACAGATTTTTTTCAAAAGTAAATATACTAAACCATATTTTTATATTGTAAAGTCCTTGGTTTCTACTATGGATTTTCACACTATAATTTGTTTTTCCCATTTTTTTGCTGTTGTCTCCCAATTAAAACACATAGCGAGAGTTGATGGTAACTCTGGGGGCAGTGGTGTGGGCACGCAGGCACCTGCAGTTGCTCAGTGTATATATACATGCATAGAAATTGGTTTTAGTATACAAATACATACATAAATTGTTAGAAGTTTTACAAACTATTTATATTCAAGGCAAATAACAAATTATTCTGCTAAAAGACTAATTAAGAATATGGGCTTGACGAAGAGGCATCAGCATTTGTTCCCATTATCTCTTGACTTAGCCAGGAAATACCCAACAAAATATTAATAAACTGGTCTTAGCATAGCACTGCGTGTTAGTCACTCCATTTCAGCTCCCTGTTCTAAAATCCCTAACGAAAAGAATAAACTTGTCTTTCAGATTCCTTGCCAGAGATGTATTATTGGCAACTGTGGGTATATGACTGCAATAACAATTCAGAGTATTACTACAGGAATGTTAAGTCAATTAAGAAAAGAATCCAGTAACGTTTTGTTTACCTACTTAACATTGTCAGTCATATAAGAACTTGATGCTGAGCGTAAGATACGGAAACACACATGTACATTGTGAAGAACATTTAAAAAAAAGACTGAATATTGTACTATGTGATTTTTATGGAAATGGTTGTAAAGACTTTTTTCATGAGTTGATTTTTTTGGTACCAAAACTGCCAGGAAAAGAAAAGAGTTCCCCAATTTTCTTTTTCAGTATCCTTTACTACTTTGTATTGCGTATCTCAAAATGAAGAGATACTTTCTTTCTAAAGCTTACAAGGTACAGGACTAAGGACACATTAACTAACGAGTTGCTTCAACCACAGAAAAAGAAATACTTCCTTTCTCCGCCAAGAAATGTTCCTTTCAATCAGTCAAGCTGTTTCCTCCTTCACTTGAATTTAGGGAAGATTTACAGGAAGAGGGACAACTATCACTTCTCTTTAACAAGTGGGATTATGCGATTCTGGCTTCTTCTACCAGCTTAGTTCCATTTTTGCCATGGTACATCCCAATGTCACTGACCAGTTTTGGCGCAGGGTTTGTGATAATTAACTTGACATTGAGTTCTTGGAGGACCACTGAGAAGGAGTTTATCTGCCCCAGCAGATGTTTATGTAATACAGACACTTTCGGAACTTGAAGTTATTAGACTGCAGTCTGTGCGTGGTGATGACTTTGCAGCCCATAGAATGAACTAAGACACAAACATTATGTCCACAAAGAAAGGAAAATTAAGAAGTACACACCCCAAAGATTTAATCGCAGCTTCCAGTGATGTGATGTTGGTAGTGAAACATCTATAATTATGCTACATAAAAGACAACTGACACTTAAACTGACAAGGTTTTAAGGAAGCACTAAAGGACCAAGTTATAAAAGAATGTGAGAAGGGAAGAATAACAACCGTTAAAAGTAGGCTGTCGCATGTGTTGGGTACACCAGGGTAACTTTGAATTGGGCCCAAATTTGAACCACAACCTAAATGTACTGAAGGATCAGATTGTATGTATGAGAGCAAGCGAAGTTTTGCATCATTCTGAAGCCTGCACAGCTGGAACTTCAGCAACAAGAGAAAGAATTTCTATTCTTTAAGTTTTTATAAGGAAACGCATTTGGGTTTGTTATCCAAATAAACCTTTTGTGAAACAAAATAAATGACAGAAGAACACTATTTTAATATAATGGCATTTAAAGGTCTTTTTAGTGCTTTTAATTGCATTTTTCCATCTCATATTTAAGGCAACTCATTCATCTATGTTGCCCGCATTTGAGAGGCAACCAGATGTTGACATACAGGGAGAATTCTTTAGAAAGAAATAAAACTACAGGTAACTAATTAACTTACTAATATATAGTCAAGGCATCATTGTAACAAATATACCTTGATTGCACACTGTTAATTGTATCCCTTGCACACTACAGTCAAAAGTTAAATAGTAGCCTATATAAATAATATATAGCAACAAAAGCATCGATATATTACGCACTCAGCTACAATTCACAAGCACTTAAAATAAGCTTATTGCAACTGAAAAAAGAAGTTCTGTTTTCCCTAGAACTGAACAAAATACACTCTATTTTGCCCAAAACATACAAGGAACAGCTGATGGTTCTATCCCACTTTTTCTCTAAACTTAATGTAACCCTGACAGCAAAACCCACAAGCACCATCACCTCAAAATTACTTTAGAACTACCATAAAATGGAAGTTCGATTGTATGAGGAATTTTTTACTATTTATCCCTACTTTTGGGGCACAATTTCTTATTCTGCTCAGAGAATTACAAAGAACATATTGTCTCCTCTGTGTAGGCTTTGCGTAGGTTTCTCATACTTAAAAGCTTGCAGTGATATTGGTTAATTGCCAGATTTCAGCCACCTCTCTCACCTCTCCCTTTCAGTGGGCGTGAAAGGGTTTACTTGTAATATATATTGCTACTGACTGAATTTTATCTTGTTCTCCCGGATTCTCAGCAGCAATTCCCAAGTTAGAGGCTTCCCCAGAAAGCACGTCAAAGGATTCCCACCCACACACTGAATATCTAACAGGCCCTGACCCATTTTCTCCTTATTAAAGCAGCACTACGTATTTTAAAAAATAAAAATAATAAACAGAGAGGCTAAATGAATGCGAGAATTGCGGTTGGAACTTTATCCTCTTCAGATTTTAGTTCCGACAAAATCACTATCAAGAAGCAAAGAGACACATTTAAAATACAAACATCAGATGTATTTTTCCTCAGTGTTCTCATTCAGTGACTTATTACTCCAGCTGTCTTTCGGCTAAGTACAAGGAGGACTTCATTTATTAGTTCTGAATATAGAAAAATCCCCTAATTTAGCCATACTTATCTCCTCATCCAACCATAACTTTGGGCATATTTCTGCCACTTGAGCTTTAATGATCTTGTAACTCAGTGACTTAAGATATAGGATGCTTAAAAAAATGAAGCCTCATAGTGAGTAACAGTTGGAATTACATCGTTTTACTAAGATTATTAATGTTATCTAACCAGAATAAGCTATAGAAATTAACACTGAATATTTAGAACTGAAGTTTTTTATGGTAGAATGGACTACTGCAATATTACTGCAAGACCCAAGATCCGTCCTGTAGCTGATATGCTGGGATTTATTAACATCCCCAATTAAACAGGTACAATAGTCTGGTTTAAGTAGAAACAAAACAGCAACAGAAAATTCAACTGATGTATGACTTCCAATGTGCCCATTGCATCCACAATTTCAGACATAGCGGGAATCAGATTTTACTGGTTAACAGCCACGTAACGGCCTTTTCCCCTCCGTGTGCCATCACCTCCAAAGGGAGTGAAGCACTTCAGCAAACCAAATACCCTCTCGCAAAAGAGCAACGTTAAACAGAAGAGGTGAAAAAACCCCTAGAACAGAAAAACGATGGAGAAGCATACACTTGTGCGCTGCAGTTCCTCAGTCAGTTGTGTCTATGGTTGTGCTTCTCACAGAAGGGACAGCCCTGCATTTCTCTCAGCTTCCAACCGCACGCTGCCATTGCCGTTTTTAAGCCAGCACAACTATTTCCGTGCCTGCTCGGTGAACGAGATGAGGGAATTATTTCACTTGAGGTTAGACCTGACCAGATAAAGATGCCCCCTGGGTGAATTTCCCGAGCTTTTGATGCCAACGCAGATTTGAATTAAACTGATAAAATTGTGATAAAAGATTTATTTCTAACACAGGGCAGAAAATAGACAATAAAACCCCATAATATTAGATCAACCACCTTTTCATGAATACTGAAAGAAAAAAATGCATTTAGGAAAGCTCCATATCTTATAACATAAGTAAATCCTTTATACCTACAACCGATTTGGAAGCAAACACTAGCTTTACCTGTTATTTATAAGTTATATACCTCCTCCTTCCCACTTTTAATTTAACAATGCTTTATGCAACTGACTTCCCAGGGAAAGCAGATTAATAATGAGCACATATACCATGTATGAACATTCCTTTACCTTCATTTTCAACATAAACTATTATGAAAAAAGATATATTTACCTTCTGAAAAAGGACCCACCTGTTCTTTCCAATAGGAAAGCCCGGAGATGACGGAAAACACCAAATCAAACATGAATACTGCTCTGTATCTTACAATATATATTCAAGTGACATGCAGTCATCTTTCAGTAATTAAGACTTTTCACTGACAACGCTACGTTATTTAAGAATCCACTTCATTCTAATGATAACTTGTGTCTGTAAAGGTGGACAACACCATGTCTGGAGTCCAAGTAACCAAGTTTATATGATTTTTATGAACAAAAATAGGAACTAGGAGACTTCTTTTGTTTATAAAGCCATAGTAAGTTACATCAAGTGTAATACTATATTGATTAAAGCTCATCTTTTCACAAACATAAGCAAGCAGAGAACTAACAATGTCAGTCATTGGCAGAACAACATGCAACACTTGTAAAATTCCTTCACCTCTCTGGAAAATAAACTTCCTTCACACTCAGGTTTGCACAGGATACTTTATGGATAAACATATATTGAGTCAGAGGACTGTTCATCATTGTCTTATGTTGTGTGAATGTTTCTGAAAATTTGTATTTGCTATAAGACTAGCTTTAATTTGGACTACATGTATTATTTTTTATCTATGGCACAAAGAACAGAAGACTTTACAACTCCCATGACATCTGGTGGAACGTGTTTGCAGGCGAGGTTTAAAAGAAAATGGACTTTCCTTGCCAATATCCTCCACACCGTTCTGTCAAAAAAAGCATTCTCTGGAGAAATAACAGTTGAGAGACGAATTCATGGAGCAGATCCTCCTGGAAACTCTGCTGAGGCACACAGAAAAAGAGGAGGTGATTGGTGACAGCCAGCATGGCTTCACCAAGGGCAGATCATGCCTGACTAATTTGGTGGCCTTCTACGAAGGGGTCATAACGGCGGTGGACAAAGGAAGATCGACTGATGTCATCTACTTGGACTTGTGCAAGGCATTTGACACTGTCCCACACGATATCCTGGTCTCTAA
>VUYV01000218.1:1112700-1144343 GCA_008711295.1 Anarhynchus alexandrinus
CCCCATCCCTGGAGGTGTTCAAGGCCAGGCTGGACGTGGCCTTGGGCAACCTGGTCTAGTGGGAGGTGTCCCTGCCTATGGCAGGGGGGTTGGAACTCGATGATCTTCAAGGTCCTTTCCAACCTAAACCATTCTATGATTCTATGAATTCCACAAATTTATAAGTATACTCTGCATGTCACTTCAGCCCACATGGAAATGAAAATTCAGAGAAATATATTTAAGTGGTCTCCTAGACTAGGATGACTAGAAACTGAGCTATGCTTTCTTGTCACATGCTTGCATTTTTCCCACTGGGCCTCTGACAACGGCACTCGATGAAAGGAATGCACAGTTTAGCCTTTTCTTTTAGAAAAGGTGAGGGATACCTTCTGCATTGCTTGAATAGTACTGCTGTCTTAGAACTCCTTTTTACGTGGCGAAATACAACTGAACAACCAGGTGTTTCTTCATCCGCCTCTTCCAGTTTTCTTCTTATTGGAAAGCTTTGCTTTTCCTCATGTAAAATCTCTTGTGAAATAATTAACGTTTTCAACCTGACAGTAATTGTCCTCTCCTTCCTACTTACCGTAAATTTCTTAAGTATTAATTATTTCATATTATTTAAATTTGCGTCTACATATTTTTACTTCTTGGTCAAATTTAAACAGCAGCACTTCCTGCAAAGCTGATATTCAACTCTACATATTGCACACTTTTGCGTGAATGCAGTCATGCTCCGACAGGGCAGTTACTTGAATAAAGGAACAAGAACTTTGTATAAATTAAAAAAATATGGAAATTTGTATTTAGCAATTGTTCATTTAGCAAATTCAGCACTCTATTTAAAAAGAAAACTGAAGCATGGCTTTACACAGAAATAGTAGCTTATTAAATTGTTTAGTAGTTTCTGAAGCCAGTAGCAAAATATTTCGCAAACCTAATACTGAATGACAATTATTTTTTGTTTTTTAAAATTAAAATATTCATAAGCTACATTTAAATTACCTCATTATTTAATTTAAAAGTCTATTATTCCATCCTTTTTTGTGAAATATTTAGCACAATGTGTATGTTTTTGTACAACTCTGCCATCAGAATCACCTCAAAGCAAGCAGAGCGCATGAATCTTTTTTAAATCAATTTTTAAATACAAAATTTGATACTTGATGCATACTCAAAATTAATGGAGTACAGAATATGCATTTAACTCCAAAAAACCTTAGAAGAACTTACATGCAAAGACTCATAAATGGAATTGGATCTCCTATTTAACAGAGTACATACAGCACATAATGCTATCCTACAATAAGCCATTAAAAACTATGTATTAAAACTATAACAAATATATTAAATTGTGTATATAATACCACAGTATCAACATTAACTCCACCGTATTTAAGACAGGAGAAGACAACTTACGGGTACGATTCTGCAAGCTGCTGAGCTATTTTATAAGCCGTGGGGTCCCTGTCCAGCGCATATACCGTAATGTCGCTGGCTTTCTCTAGGAGAGCCGTAGTGTGACCGCCGGCTCCAAACGTCATATCAAGGAACCGCTGTTGAGTAAGAAAGACAACACCATTACCTTAGAATAGACAAGTGATAAACCAATTGTTGATTTAAAGCTTCTTTGGGAGGAAAATGTACCATTCAATATAGTCACAATGCCTTTTTGGAAATACTTTCCGATTTTGTGCAGAATTGCAATCATGTCAGAGTAATTTTTTTTAGGGGTTGTGACCTCCCCCCCCAATCCTTCCAGAACAAAAGGACAACGATTTGGTGCGACCAACTGCAGCTTCATACTCTTCCCATTTGTTGGCATTCTGAGTTTAGAGGAAAGCCACACGTTTGCCTGCTTTGTTTGGACTTGCTCAATTTAATGGATACAAAGACCTGTAGGACATGAGACTACAGCAAGTAACCAGCACCATCTGCTTTGTAAGAGTGTCTCTAAAAGGAAAGTTGACGTATTGTATATCAATTAAAGAAATAACACTATCATAGTCTCATACCACAGATCAAAGTGTGATGGCAGCACAGGCACATATATATCCTGTCTGGAACTAACCTAACGAGCACGGAAAACAGAAGTTTTCAAGACACAGTACCATTGATTTTGGGTTCACTGTGCAACGACAAAGCTATGTATTTACATTACTACAATATGCTGAAGCCCAATCCTGCTGTATCTTCTCTACCATCACTACATGTGTTAATTAGATGCAGAATAGCATAGAACACCCACCTTAACAGCAATACCATTTCAATTGCTGGCGTGATGTTCTCTGTGGTCTTGAGTTACACCTTTTGACAAACAACATATATTTCCTTGCTTCTGAGGAATTCTTACTGCCCATGAACATATACCAGGTCTGGTTTTTTGGATACACAAACTAAGACAGGAAGACTTTTAGTAATACCAGGCAGACACAGCCATCCTCTGCAGTGTTCTGGACTAAAAATGATGACGCATTCCTAGAATCATAGAACTGTCTAGGTTGGAGGAGTCCTTTAAGATCATCGAGTCCAACCACCAACGTAACACTGCCAAAACCAGCACTAAACTGTGTCCCTAGGCACGATGTCTACCCATCTTCTAAATACCTCCAGGGACAGCGATTCCACCACTTCGCCGGGCAGCCTGTGCCAATGTTTGATAACCCTTTTGGTGAAGAAACTTTGAATGAAGTCTGACTAAAACGTACATAGGTACAGATTCAGCACAAGTTGAGTAAAATTGGGTATTGAAATTCCTATAAGCAAGTCTCTCGGAACTCAGAGTTCCTGAAAATAAATGGAAATCTCACATTCCTCCCATCAAAAACTTCACAAAAAAATCCCAAAAAGGCTTCCTGTCTCATACTTGAGAAGGGTGACAGGGTCATCAAACCGCACACAGAGAGAAGGAGACTTCAAAAGGCTGGTTAACTCCCAGCCACCTCACAGAGGAGAACGCCTGGAGCAAATGGTTTGCCTGCATAGAAGGGAGACTGAGCAACTGGTGTGCAGCTGGTCCCAAGAGGAGAAAGGAAGGAAGAAGAAGAAGGGCAGCTGAGATAAGACTCTGAAAAGTTGATCACTGCTCTCCTGATGGGTCTGCAGTTTCTGTAGGCTCATTCTAGAGAGGTTTCTGTAGGCAGAGTCCATTTGACCAACAGGCTGACCAGGAGGCTTTGCTCCTGAGACTTTCCTATGAAACGATGACTTGGGACACAGTCAACCACCTTGAACCAAGGCAGGTTGGGCTATAAAATTCCACTAATGGGAGAAACACAAGAAAATAAGGTAGAACTTAAAGACTTAAGTTTTTCTTATTTGTAAAACAGCAGTACTGTTTCTAGAAGCTGTCCCACGCGCCTTCCTGCTTTGGCCTGACAACACTGGTACTTAACTGCTTACAAGTCAAAATCTATTTTGTTGACAGAAATAACTGGCTCTTCACAGCAATGCAGAGGTAGTATGACTGAAATTCCACTTAGGAAATATTTCCTTTTCGAATTACTAAGAAAGTATTTATAATCCTATACTCCAGGGAAAACATACTGAAGTTTAGAGAGAGAGAGATTTTTACTGTTCCATGACAGTGTATTTAAATCCAAGTAGAAATGCGACCGAACAGCATCTTCTCTACTTTCTGCATCTCTGAATTCCCATAACTCTTTAATCTCAGTTGATTTAACTGACCTCTATTGTCCTCTATTGGGGGAAAAAAAATCAGACTCCATGCAAGCTACACGAGAAGAACAAATTCTCCATATCCTTCAATATGAATACCTGGTTGGGTTTTTTTTTTTCCCACTTCTCAAATTATTTGGTTTTTAATGTGAAACAGTTTTTGAAGACCACTTATCAAGCACAATCATATTAAATAGAAATTCACATGAACAAATTTTATTTACAAAAATATAAACCCCCAAGGTAAACAACCTTTTAAGGGAAATTTTGTAACTTAATCCTTGAAAGAATTAAGATTCAATCACAAAATCCCTCTGGATGAAAAATGAAATTCAAAGGCAATGAAGAAAGAGCCAAACATTTTTCCAGAAACAGTTTTTAGAAATAATAAATAAAACCTTTTTAATGGAAATCCCATAATAATAAAACTGAATATTTATGAGACTAATAATACAACTCTACTGTGGCTAAAAGTAAGTGAAAATTATGATCCTTTAAGATCTTTAGGTTGTCATGGTTTAATTTCTTTGTGTTATACCATTATGCTTCCTAAGCCTATGCTCTAGAAGCAGAGCTATCCTATAATATTTCATAAAGTTCATGCAGGAAAAAAAAATTAGTTGGCTCATTATCCAATATTAAATTGCACCATTCATATGAAGAAATAAAGAACTGACACAGAATTAATTTTTTTTGTAAGCAATATGTATAAGACAAAGTTATGTTACAGAAGATATAATATCCATACAGTATAAATGCTCCCACAATCTATTTAAGCATTCTGATTCATCTCCCACCATAACAAAAACAAAAGTATATTCAATGAAACCAATTTATAAGCACAAAAGTGAAACAGTTAGAAAAGGGTGGGTAATTTTTAAAACACAACTAACCACAAGAATTTAGCTAGGTTTTGACAATACAAGAATACATTAAAAATTCCAAGCTACTGAAAACATTTATTTTCTCTACGAGCTCTCATGTTATCACTGTTGATCAGATTCAGAGAACCTCTCTTATGATACCAGGTCCATTCAGTATGGGGGTTTTTTTGCACCGTACTGTTACCTGTACTGTCCTTGTAAAAATCCAATACTGGCTATTAAGTGGGATATTAAACCAATTAGAAAAAACTGTATTGTCTCTCCCAATAATGAAAACTACTAATATAAAGGTGTAATTGTTAACTCCGCACTTATCTTAGAAAATTGCAAAAAATCCCAGGAATTCTAGAAAATATACAAATCCTCTTAAATTACTCTTAAAATCTCCAAGAAACATCTGATATTCTTGATTTCCTCCCAAGTGACTTCCATTTAATCCTTACCAAAAGTAATGTACATAAGCGATAAACAGACCTTTCACTTTTACCTTCTATTTCTGTAGAAAAATCCCTTTAGAAAAATGTGAAGGAACAATAGAAAATTAAAACCACCTTTTATTTCTTGCATAGGATTAACCCACTCAGAAATGCACTCAAAAAACTTGGTCACAACAGTCTCAAGTGTCATTTAGGATTAGCACTTATTCTACAGCAACACAAAGCAATCAAAACCAATCTAAACTACATCATAATTCCTCTTTGGAAAAAATAGGTTTAATCAACGTGAGTAACATCTTCTGGGTTGGGTTTGGTTGTTTTGTTTTGTTTAAAAAACGAACAAAGAAATGCTCTTATTTGATATCATAGCTAGAAATCGTGCACTAAAATTGTTGAAAACCTCAACACTGCCTTTCCTGAAACTGGCCTACAATGTTGGTGGGAAGAGTCAAGGCAGGTATAGGAAGTGTTAGAAGCAGATACTTATATCTTCTTTAAAATAAAAAAAAGTTTGGAATAATAATTTTACTCCACTTAAACTCCCTAGTAACGTGAAGTTCCAGAAAACAGTTTTTCTTCACCAATACATTCAGCAATTTGCTTATTTCTTGCACACCTGTTCGTTTTCTAAACATCTAATTCTTCTTTGGTGGTCTCTACAAAGTATTACAAAGATTTGATCCTTTGTGCCTCTCTCACCAACACTTCTGTACTACGGAGAAGGTCCTTTGTTTCAGCAAGTTTGAATAGCAGAAAATGCAAAGATGAGTTAGTGACCTTTTGGCCAAGCATATATCCAGACAATTTTGTTATTTAAGCAATATTTAATACTGTTGGGTTTTTTTCCCAAATGAATTTTTGACGATCTCGTGGCTCATTCAAGAATACTTTATGTTGCTTAACAGTCTCACCTTTTCTCACACATACACCTCTGCTTTCAGTAATTTTAAATTTGATAAACTCTAAGCTTGATAAACCCCTTATACATGCTGAACGTTAATGAACCATACCGAATATCTTATAAATAAACCAAAAATTAATACTAGCAGTGCACAGGAGAGAAGAAGAGAAAGGATGAGGATCATTGTACCATGACGTAGTGAGAAGCTCTCAATATTGTGACAGCATCTAAGAGCCTTAGTTAAGAATTCCTGCAAGCATTCACTATGAATAAACACAAGCTCGCCAAATTATATTGCCCTTTCTGAAAGGACCAACACAAACCAACCAAACCTTTAAGCTGCAGCAGACAACTGTAACACGATCTTTAAATTGGGAGCACTACATCAAAGAGGACAGAGGTCTGATTCAAGCAGAAGTGGCTGCAGGATGGAATACACAGTGCTGGACACCAGCATTAATGGAATAGGCTAAAGCATTTTTGGCATCCTAGCAAACCCAATTAAGGCTACATTAAGTACATTGCGGCATAACTTTTTGAGGTAAACAAAGACCTTCCACAGGTAATCTTTGAACTGCACAGATCCATATGCCTAAACCAGCAAGTGAGAACTCATACAGATGCCTCATCATCTAGCTGTTCCACTCAAAAGCAACATTTTGCATCTGGAACTTAAAAAAAATCATCTTAAGTTATCAAATAAAATAATTTTATTATTAACACAACTATATTGGAGCACTGATCAGATTTGGCATTAATCACTATACTATATTGCTTCATAATATGCTTTTTATATAGTCCATTCATCTTTCATGCCTGAAATGAAGGAAAGATGCTTCATTTTTTCTTCCTTTTTCTCTCTTGCCTAGTAGTTTTTAATCAAATAAAATTAAATGACATTTTATCCTCCTGGTCCTATAAATACCGGAAAAGATTATTACATGAATTCCTCCTGCAGTGACTCACCGTTGGCTTGTTAAGTTATGATAGCCCCATCAGAGTTCCCCTCGGGAATTTTATAATCAGTTTGTGACTGTACATTTTAGAAACCATTTGGCTCTTTCATGACATACAGATAGCAACAAACAAAAACTTTATAGCCTTCATTTTACAACTAGCTTTAAGATAGTTATAGAGATAGTTATAGAGATACAAAGAGTTCATCTCCCTCATTTTTGTACACAAGACTCTGCACTGACAAGCTCCTAATGAATACCTTTTAAGCACTTCATTTTACTATGACTGAAGTCACCTGTAATTCCGCTTATGATTATGTTCCGCATCCAATAACATTTATTCCATGATACCTTTGCAGTTATTTTTCATTTACTGTGAAACAAAACGATATTGCAGAACTGATACAAAACTGAAATTCAAACATGGCATACATAAATTGAAACTACATGAGACTTATTTTTTAAATATGTAAAATACAAATTTTCTCACTAGTTCCAGTAATTTCTAGTCTTTGCTTGCTTTCTTTTTTAAAGGTAAGAACTCTGTCATGTTCTGGAAGTCCTCCTTTAGATGTACAACTTTATTTTCCACTACTAACCTGAATTCTTTCAATCACTCCATGGTGATGAGCTGATCTTTCACAAAATGCTTTTTCTTCCTCTTGCAACCCTGACATACTCTCAAAAAGGACTTTGACAAATTGTACTAAATATCCAAGAGTTGGAATATAGTACATGAAGTGCAGTGCCAAACAGTCTTCTATCCCAGATATCAGTCCTTCATGAGCAAACTCTCTTTTCCATCGTTGACCACATGACAGACTTCTGCTGTTTACCATTTGGTCTGAACAAACTTGGGTCTCACCTTGTTCACACTTAAACAATACCAAAAGCTCGTTATTATTCTATGATTAACTAGTATAGATAAGGCATTCTCCACTGCTCTTTCCAACAGGTAACAGACAGCCTTTTGCTCCCAAAAAACTGACCTTGCACTGCATAACTATTTTTTTTCTTTGACCCCCAGCCCTGTTTATCTACTTTTTTCTATTAAAAAAAATAAAAATCTGTTCTCTATTGCTAGCAACCATCCTCTCTGCCTTCAGCAAGCATTATCACCTGAACCACCTTAACACCAAGTTCACTGATTAAAAAAATAAAATAAATAATAACAAAAAAAAAAAAAATCAATCTCAAACCAACTTTCCTGGGAAAATACAGTTCCTCCCTCCAGTCCTCTGAAGAAGGGTAAGCCCAAAGACTTACACACACTCACAGAAGGGATGACCATAAAATTATACCCCTCTGATGCTCTTGCATCATATTTTTGGCATTTTTCCCTTCTCGTCTAAAGAATTTTTTCTTTAAGTGGCATTCATTCAAGTATAGCAGGATAATGTACTGAGCAGAACATTTTACAGTACCCTTCAGAGTACATTTGTTGGAGTATCCTCCTCAGAAATTAAATGCTTATAAGGCCCGTCAAACAGCATGAGCAAATTACGTGGAAGATAATGAAGACAGCGATCAGTCAAACAGAACGGTAGGCCACTCATGGAAAGACAAACCGATATTACGTATGTTACAATGCAGAAGTAATTCAACTTTGCCATTTACAATATACTTATCAAACACGGTTCAGATGTAGTTTTAGAGGAAAATATTACTCACTAGTAACCCAAAAGAAGGGAAAAGAATCCTACTTAATTAGGCCCCTCTTCCAGCTAACAGGAAGGACATACTTCGTGACGTGCAAAGCAGCAAGCCAAGAGCAGCGCTGTTTGCAGAACAGAAAACAATATGAATGCAAAGTGTAAAATATGAGCAGAAGAAAAATTAACTTGGAAAAAAGACACACTTCGCTGGTACCGTATCAATATTATATATGGATATAATATTTTAACAGTGATACATGCCTGCTGGAGGTCCTTCCACCCAAAACCAGCCTTCACAACCAACAAACTAGAATCACAGAACCTTTCCTGTGGGAGGTAGAGAAAGGAAATATATCCACAATCCCCTCTGCCACAGCCGAGAACACAGCCCCAGTCCCAACAGTCCCTCATCCTCCGTGTTCCATCTTCCAGAAGAAAGATCAGGAATTAGAAAGAATAACAATTATGAAATTAGTATTTTTTCAGTGCTTGCATAACTTTTTTTTTTGAAAGTAAATTGCACTCTTTCTACTTTTTACAGGCTTCAAACAAACAAACAAACAAACCCCACAGAATATCGATTTAGTTGAAACAAACATTGCAAAGAGAAAGGGAAGAACAACCATCCAGCACCCAAGCCATGCTACCTAACTTTTTAGCTTGTTAAAAGGAAAAAAAAAATGCCTGGTATCTACTGCCTGAAGAAAAATAAAATGGAGAAAGACTCTTTCATGCAATTGAGAAATGAAATGTCAAAATAATAGTAATTTTTCTTGACATATTGTTATGCTGGATATTCTAAGAAAAATAAGTTCACAAAAATAACTGGTTATGTGATGAGAGCAATGACATATTTGTACGATACTAAAGCCACCATCCACTAGCGCATTCCAAGGCAATCACGACTAGGTCACAGCACTTAGCTTTGCTTTCGCCAACCGTTCTTCGTGGGATGACAAGCCAACATTTGCCGCAATAATCCAGTTTCCATATTTGAAATGAGTGCTAGTGTTTTCTTGTAAACGCAAAGAAGGTCAAACTACTAGTATGCTTGTATTTTGAACTGAGATGCTCGTTAAGGCTAACAATAAATATTTAATTTATTACTGCATTGCCAGGCACTGTTGGTAGGTATCTAAGTGCTTACTCTTATTTTATTTGGATCTATTCGATCGTTTTGTGGGGAAAAAAAATTCCCAGGAACAGAAAAGTAATATCATAAACAAAATAATCAACACATTGCAAGATGTTTTTTGCCTCTTCATTCTCCTGGTGTTTCTCTGATGAGTCATGTTCTCTAAACTTGTTGTCTGAATTTCCTTGTTATTCACAACAGAAATTGTTCATTGTCACAACACAACTTGCTTTCTCCTCTGCTTTATTTTTCAAATATCAACTCTAAGTGTATTAAAGTATAAATATATCTGACCTCTTGTTCAAACATCTTGAATTTGCCACAGCTTACCATTTTAATACACTGAACTATTTCATATACACGTAAGGTGAACAACAAACTGAGTTGAAGTGGGGAGCAGTGACAAGGAATTCTGTAGGAATTGTTTTCTAGTAGTGCTTTTTTTTTTTTTCCAAAGAATAGCTGATCGGCTCTATGCTTTTATTACTGGGTTGTTTGGTGGTTTTTTTTTCACAAATAATCACTGCAAAGTTAAGAATTAATATAGACATTTTAAAAATAATTACTTGAGTAAATGCTTCTTGAATAAAGCAAATAGATCACTGTTTTGGGCACATATTTTAAGGTCCACAGTGGGAAAAGGCAGAGTCTCTTTGCAGTTCTTTAGTCTTCTCCTTCCCTTCTGCAAAGTTCAAAATCCACCAGTGCAAAATCGAAAATTAATGCTCAGCGCTGGCCTTTGTTAACACCAACCTCACTGAACCTATAGTTTCAATAAATACAGACAGAAAATTCATCAGAATCAAAAATCTAGGAAGTGATGCTAAGAGAAAGGAAAAACACACCCAAACTTTAACCTATTTCCTTCCAAGCTTCCAGAAGTAGGGATTCTGTTAAACCATTCTGACGGTGTGCTACCCCCCACCCCGGGCACCAACCTGACCTTTATCTCCCCTAACCCTGCCCAAGTGATAACCACCCATGGTGGTCATAACAGATGCATCTAGTCATGATGGCTCCATCCATCTCAACGTGGTTTCGGGGAGAGAGATAACAATACAACAGCCAAGGGCTAACTTGAGCAATTCTGGTACTGTAGTTAATAAGCAAATATGACTACAGGTCAACCATCTTACCCCCATAAATACTGAACAGCCCAAGAGCCCTTTGAGCTCTCCTGCACAGCAGCGGGCTGCACGCCAGGATCTCTCCTTGAGTAGGGACACCTTTCAAGGTTACTTTTCAAGATTCAGAGATTCCTTCCCGCAACAGATCCTCGGTAAGTTACTAATAGCATGCTAAACTTTGAAATCTTAGCTAAGTGATATAAAGGATTGATTTCACATATATAATCCATTAGACATAAATCATTGACCAACTCTGGGACTAGGACTGGATCCAGCTGTACCTAGACTCCTCTCTGAGAAGGAATTTACAAAGCAAAGGGGTCCTTTCTGAACCTCGACTCAACAGGAGGGTTCCCCTGATAGTTCTGTCTGACCCTGTCCTCTACACAGTAAATAACTGTGTACCTCACCATCGAATCTTGTTAAAACACTGTCGCATTTACAATCAAACTTTGTTAAATCCCTGTTTTACAGCAATAAATGTATTGCTGCTGCTCTCTATGAGTGAAGTATATCGCTCCATCCATGACAACCTCAACGCAAAACAGAACTTATAGTATGGAAGAGGATGGCGAACCACCAAAGAGACTTCAAATCCTATTCCAGCCAAGAGGTTGGACTGAGAATGCCCAAGATCCTAAACGGGCTTCTGTTAGGAGCTAGTGGCAAACACTGTTTTAAGAAGGCAACCCTCCCAAAACCACAGCTCACTCCACATCCACCCTCTACACAGAATTATAACAAACGTTAAGATTGCTACGCACGGAAGATGAGTGAGAACCTCTGGGTGCGAACATATTGGTTCTGACCCCCAGAGACTATCAATAAGAATACAGCTAGCGCATGCATAAATATGCATGCATATACTAATTTCCAATCGCAAGAACTACTGTTTGGAAAATTACAGTGTTTAACAATAAAAATATTAATCTTAGAACTGTTCTATTTGCAGTCTCCATCTTCGCAGCTAGTAGTAGTAATTGATGAGAACAAATAAATATGGCTCATCCTACTCCAACTCATTTTCTCAATGTCAATAGAAGACCAATTACAACTTCAGTGTATGAGCAAGTATTTTTCATCCCAAAATACATCTGATCAATACAACAGAAGTTAGGAGAAAATGCTCTGCTGCTTTGAAATCTAGAATACTTCCCAGAATTAAGTTCCAAACATTTCATTCAGGCCTCTTAAACAGCTATCCTGATATCCTTTGGGGTACAATAAAAACGTCTCAGCGCTTGTGTACTCTTGAGGTTTTTCTTGAATTCCTTTTCATTTTTACTTCATCAAAATGCTTTACAACACGAGATTACCGTGCACCTTAAAAAAACCCAGGAATTTATGGGCATATTCAAGTGCCTTAATTTTAAGATAACTGTCCAAGTGGATTGAGAAACAAAAATGTCTTCAGAAAATACAAATAAATCTATCCTAATTGAAATAAATTTCCCATGTTGCAACATTCAGCAATATACTTACTACATGATAATTTTAGGAACAGAAAAATATTATGATTTCTTTTCTAATACTTTTTAATGTACAGGAGATAGATAGATGTAAAGTTCAGAATGCCTCTACAAATTACCTTTCTTTGAAACAGGTACATGCATACCAATGAACAGTAAAAAAAATGCCATTTGATAATTTTATATAATACATAGTAATGATAAAACTAGCTTTCTAAGCAAAAAAAATAACTATACTAAACCATTTTGTCCAAATTAATTTACAATCATCTCCAAAAACTGACTTTTTTGGACAAACAGTTTTGTTTCATGAACATTAAACTGTGTGCATACACATATTCTACACTGTACAACGAAAATTAATTCAGGTAGCAGAAGCTGGAAAACCGTGTACCATGGAGCTCTAAAAATTAGTTTGCCCAAGTGCCTTAACATGGCAAAAAGTTAGTTCCATATAAACCAGTTAAGCTCCTTCTGGGACCAATGCAATTTTAAGTATCCCCACGCTACCAAAACCACATACTTGTTACACAATGTGACTTTTAATCAGCAGAAAAGATAATTTTTCTGAGATGACATTATGCTCTAATTGAGGTGTTTCCATATAAAACTGAATGAATGGAAGAAGCAGCTGGTTTGTGCAGCAAAGCATTTTAGAAGAAAGCCAAAAAGCTCTGGTTTTTTTTCACTACTGAAATTGTTCACCAACAGAAGGACATTAACAGTACATTTCTCCTCCCCTCTTTCTCCATGTCACCTGCTAAGCATACACAACTCAAGCCAACTATAGACGTCTACAAACTGTTGATTTTGAATCACATTTTGGCAGTACAGATTATCGCATACAGCTCTCAAAAGATGATCACGTTAAAAATATTGTTTTGACATGCTGAATACAGTAATTGAAAAGGCAAGCTAACCATATTTTTCTATTCTTCTGTAATTTTTTTTACATTACAGAAAAAAAAACATTTCTCCCTAACATTTATCACAAATTCAACATTCACACTTCTTAGAGCGCGTGCCTTTAATCCACTTCATCTTCTTTCCCATGTGGACCATGACCTTTCTCAAAGAAATTTTAAGATTAGTTTTTGCAAAGTTCAGCAAAACTTCTAATATGAGCCTCAAAGATGTTATTTGAGGTACATGCAGAAAATCTTTGTTCTGCAGCTCATCACTTTTGAAGCCACATGTCAACATCTGTTGGAATAGTTTTGACAGATCATGTTTATGACTGAATCTAAAGGAAAAGAAAAATTAAATTTAGAGTGGTCTTTTCTTAACACATATTCCGAACAACACAGTCCAGAAAGTGATAATAACCAGCAGGAAGCTAAACTTTAATTTTGCAATACTTTAAAAGGCACTATTAAGGTATACCTTTGTCAGAGATGAAAAGGAATTAATTTCAAATCTCTTTACACAGAGTTTATTTCAGGGATTATTTTGCATTTTAAGTTATTCTTACAATTATTTCTGACAAATTATGATGGTCATTGTGTGCAGGAAATAAAAGAATATAGTTCAAAAGGAACTTAGAACTATTTCCCTTAGGTCACTGTGACCATATTTATGTAAGAATAAAAATGAAAAGCTTTACTTTAAAAACTTATTTAAATTGACGTTTACAAACAAAAAACCCCAAACCTATTAATTGGAGTGCCATTGCAAAGTCACACACGGGTAAAGTCACTTACACCAGCTCAGTTACACAGAACAATCCAAAATGTCGGTGTTGACTTTGGAACATCTTATTATGGTAACAAACAATCTATTTAAAAGAGACTAATGGAAGTAGGATCACTTTTCGTCTGAAAGACATATGGAGTCTTTTTCCTGTCAACTGAAGTTCGTGGCTGGACTCAATTTACAACTCTGATCAGACTAACATGCTTAAAAATCTACAGTGTGTACAAATCTCACAAATGTTCTCCTATCATTAGATAATTACCTAATTTTGTAACATTATAAATAATGATTATTGGTAACAGTCCTTCTGCTACTTGCACCATTATATGAAAATAAGTTAATGCAAATATATGCTCAATCTGCTTTTGAGTATATACCACAGTAATAAATAAAAAACAACACCAGAAAACCCCAGCCAAACAAAAAAACCCAACCAAAACCCCTGGCATTCTCCAGAAGAAAAAAAGCTCCTTGAAAAATAATGTATTTTTATTGTTCACCTTTGACTAAAGTGTAAATACAAGATCGTAAATTGTACACAGCTACCAATTCAACTACATTATGAAAGTTCTTGTTAAGAGGAGTAACTTACCTTCAACACCAAAAAAATCTAATCACCCAAAGTCTTTAAATAGTTTTCTCTTAGTATTATTTCATATAATATGATTAATTAATGGATATTTCAAAAAATTTACACATTTTCAAATACTTCTCAAATACATTATTCTTCTATAAGAGGAAGTCAAAAGGCAGTGATCTGAGAATAATGTCCCATTTCTTTTTAACATTATTAATGCAATAAGTTTATAACATTTTTTCCAATAACCAATTCAGCAAATTTTCTTCTCTGAGCTACTCCTTGATTTCGTTCCTCGTAACTCATATCTGAATATATTAAAAATAGGTTTCTGAAACTCACTATCTCAAGGTGAAATTTTTAATTATACATGCAGAAACCCAATAGAACGTGGCATTTGTGATCTCTTAGGAAAGGTTAGCCCCCAAACATCATGGAGCACTATGTTTTCTACAAAGTACATAGCAAAAGTTCCATTTCATAAGAAAGGCTTAAGAAAAAAAAGTCAAAACAAAACGCCAACCATAACATTCCATATACTCCTTCCCCAGACAAATCTACACCACTACGGTGTTGGATAAAACTGCAAACACGTGACACATTTAAACACTCTGAACAATGTTATCATGTAATTGAAGTCTTTGTATGCATTCAGAAAAGAGCACGGTGTTTGTCCTACCACCTTCGTCCTTTCATTTGTCATTTCCAATTATTTCAATTCTGCAAAGTTGAAGCACTTTGGGGTGTTTTTATTTTTTAACACACACACTCTCCATGGAGTTGGGCAGAAGGAAATCACTGTGATTAACAGAATTACTGCTGTTCTTTAGGATACTGAAACTCAGCTGACTTGCAAATGAAACATATTACATACACTCTATAGTTAGCTCTCTTCACTTTTTTAAAAGCAAAAATGTTTGTAAAGCAAAATCAGGCTGTTCATATTTCTTACTGAACAGGCTTAATGCACAACACTGTCCTCCAGCTCTGCTATGTCATCTGTCTTTTGTCTCAAACACAGCAGTGCTTAAGAACCGTGGGCTTGGGGCATGTTGAGTGAAACACGACATATTACCAGCTTTCCTTTCGATATTAGTGAACTCGGGCTACTTTACCTCAGCTCTAGGATCAGTATGTCTTTGAAAAGGTCACACCTGCCAACTATTTGCTTCCTGCTCCGGGTACGAACGGTTCACAGCAACGCTGTAACGGGAGGCGGTGCGCAGAGTTGCCAACGGTAGCCGGTAATTTAGATGTTTTTCTCTTTGCAAATGGTTGGGTTGACGAGTAGAATAGATCATTAGAAGCAGAGTTTGAGCAACTGTGCAGCATTTATACCCTTATCACGCCAGTTAATGTTAACCTATCAAGTAGCATTTGCTTCCCTAACAGACATGTCAGACACCACGCTGATAATGCCTCCTTTAGATACTGCAAGAAGGTGGACTAAATGGTATAAAAAAGGGATATTCTACTTAGAAGCGTGGACCACTGCAGAGGATGTGCTGTTGAGGGACTGTCTGCAGCAACAAAAGATTGCATCGTAGAATAGCATACCCTAAAAGCCAAATGAATTCTGGTATCTCCAGACCTTGAGTGATGCCCCATATCTTCCACTGGATGCTAATTATGTCTGCTAACACTGTGACTTATTAAAAGATTTGGCATGCCATGATATTATGCTATTTTTGCATGTCATATTTTTGTATTGTGTTGATCAACCAAACCTTGTTCCAGTCATTTAAAGATTTACAAATTCCCCCCCTCCACCACCCTCAAAAAAAAAAAAATCCCATAAATGGATACATGAATAGAGAACTAAGCTAAAATATCACCAGAAATCACCAAACCAGGATTAGACCATCGGCCTTGTTTATAATGCTTTTTAGAAAGCGTCATGGTTTCAGCTGGGATGGAGTTGACTTTCTTGCTAGCAGCTAGTGTAGTGCTATGTTTTGGATTTGGGATGAGGAAGAGTGTTGATAGCACACTAATGTTTTTGGTTGCTGCCAGGGGGTCAAGGGCTTTTCTGCTCCTCATACCGCCCTGCCAACGAGCAGGCTGGGAGGGCACAAGAATTTGGGAGGGGACACAGCGACAGCTGACCCCAACTGACCAAAGGGACATTCCATGCCACATCACGTCATGCTCAGTATACAAAGGTGGGGGAAGAAGGAGGAAAGAGGGCACCTTTGGAGTTACGGCGTTTGTCTTCCCAAGTTATCATTCCGCATGATGGCGCTCGCCTTTCCTGGAGATGGCTGAACATCTGCCTGCTGACTGGAAGCAGGGAATGAATTCTTCTTTCGCTTTGCTTGTGTGCGTGGCTTTTGCTCTACCTATTGAACTGTCTTTATCTCAACCCATAAGTTTTTTCTCACTTTCACTTTTCCAATTCTCTTCCCCATCTCAACTGGGGGGGTGAGCGAGCGGCTGCATGGTCCTATCTGGCAGCTGAGGTTAAACCACAACAGAAAGCGGGGCAACTGTGCTGGCTCAAATTCCTACTTTATATCCCAGCAATATTTTCAGTATGGCAACAACAGTAAAGCTTATCCTTACAATTCATGAATGCAGTTATTGCTAAATAGCAGTAAGCTTTTGTACACCTAAGTCTTATAACCAACAACCTAAATCCAATAAAAATATTTTCTGCAAGTCACTCCCAACATATTTCAGCGTTCTTTCTAGAAATTTTACATTACTTTTAGCAGAAATAATTTCTACCTGAAGAGGGAAAAGGTCAAGTGTAATGTGGCAAGGGAAGAAGAGACACTGCTACTGAGAATGCAGGTTACATTCCTCATCTTTTCATGAAATTAATACAATATTTTTGGACCATGGTAGAATTCAGACATGTATCGATGAAATACCTAAAAAATACTCTCAAATAATTGATACAATTTTATTTTATATTAAAAAAATCTCAAAATTATTTATAATTACACATTTTTTAAAAAAATACTTTTGTCATTTTATAGTATGTTTTACAGCAATAGTTTTCTGTATTGTCAAAAATCCCTATGGAGTTACTTATAAAGTAAGTGATTGTCTTACTGTAGCTAAACACAGCCACTCGAAAAGAAGCAACAAACACATAGTACATTTTTCAGTAATTAGAAATGCAGTGCTACTAAACTTCATGGAGCAGAGAAGATTTAATGACCTCCAATACACCGTAACTGGAGATGCTCATATTCTCATCTAGTATGCAGGTACAATACACTAATACATAATTAAAGAACAGGCAGTTACTGATTTATATTTATGTGAGATCAGCTTTACAAAAAGGAACATACTTCAGACTCACGGGCAATTAAAACCAGATTAATTTCCTACCACAAATATGAGTTCAAACTCCTAGTGAGAACAGTATGACTTACCATTTACTTTAATACTCTATTACATTAATATAGCAATCAAAACATGATACAGACCCTGAGAAAAATCCTGTCATTCACCACTGGCAAAAATAATGAGCATAAAACCCTTACTATCCAGTTTTCATGTAAGTCATTGATAACAGAAGGCACCTACTCTGCCCTTCAGAGTATATAATCGAACATCAGGAACTTCAAATCTCTTGTGGAAACTCTGCAGCTGGTTCGATAGCAGTATAAGAAGTCTTAATCAGCAACATGTAATTATAGTAATAAAGCATGGTTAAAGTGTCTACAGCGTTGACATAAATCACTGAAAAAGAACATGTATCCACAATCTGTAGTCTGAACAAATGCCCCTTCACTTCCTCTTTAAGGCTAAAAACATTCTCAATTGTATTACTTGTGTATTTTAATACAACGTGCAATGCTGGAAATCACGGAATACAGTGGCATGACTAAGTTAAGCAAAATTGGGGGGGGGGCATTATTTTTAAAAAAGGATGTTAACCCGTTAATTACAAAAAGAATAAACAAGTGCATTAAGAACATAATAAACTATATTTTACACTGAAGTTGTTAAACTAATTGCTTGTATTTCAACATGACAGTATAGATACTATCGTAAGCTGGAAAGAGGCAGAATACCAAACTCTTCACTTTCTGACAACACACTTTGTTTACGAAGTAAGTACTACCTGTGGCAGCATGTTACAAAATGCGGAGCTGATTTGGCTCGCCTCTGTTAGTTCTTATTGGCTGAAACAAGAAGCATAGGGCAACTACATCTAACTTAATTACACAGATTAGATATACACAGTAGTTGAATCAACCAGTTCTAACACAGCATTAGTTTAAAACACAACAAACAGGAGCAATGCTACTTAACACACTACTGTGTGTAAAAAACTGTTTATAAAATCCCTACAAATATGCAGGAAATAAGACAGCTTTTATCAGGAGAATAGAGTGTAAATACAGAAAACTGTCTTCCTCCCCTTTGTCTATTATTTAGTGCCTGCAAACAAATTGTTTTACTCAGTTTTGCTATGAAGATGCTTGTATGCCGTGATCATTAGAGGCCAAAGGAATTACCATTAACAAAACTAATTTGCTTTACAAACTGTATGCACATACAATACAGTTCTTTTCAAACGAACTTATTATCTAACTTAAGACAAGATCAAAAAAAATGAGTGAGGCGGAGCAGGAGAGACCATACAGATAACAGTAACAATTCCATGTAATTACACAGATTAGTAGTCATCTCCCTCGGAGCAAAGCAATTAAACACATGTTTATCTTCAGACATAGTTTCATTTACCTCCAAAAGACTATTCATGGGTTCAATGTTATGAACACGCCTAGAGTGCTTAGCTGTCACAGAATCAGCATGCACAACAGATGGGTCTGTTCGTTTCATAGTTGTTAACGTTATCCTGTGTTTCCATCCAAAAGTTAGTTTGCACAAGAAGAAAAATTAAAAATCAGTTATCATTTCAAATCCTCTCTTCCACAAGCAGAATCTGAGCCACCAAAACATCTTTTTGGATCTGGCTCTTGACACGTTCAGTACTGCTGATCTCCTCCAGACATGAACGTACAATTACCCTTTCTCACTGCCTGCTGTTGCATCCCCAAACTGGCACTGTCCTCCATGCAACCAAACTGATCTGTGCTTTGCTGCTACTGCGACACTCCGTGCACGTGCTTGGATGTAAAATTACCTGCACAGTGTTTCCCCAAACTGTATCTACCTGCAGGTATGTCATCACACCCTTCTTCCTTTCACTCGTCTGAGAAAAACTGGTTTGATGTTTTAAATTGATTGCATCAGATTTATCATCAGAAAACTAGTTTACACTTAACAGCTCCAGTTTGGAACTATTTAAAAGTAGTTGATTTCCTTTGTTCCACTTATATCCTATAGATTCATAAGGCTAAATAAATAAAATCATCACCAAGTACATGTTACTGGCCCCTAAAACAGCTACATATGTTCAGAGGGAATGGAAGGGTCAAATCCCTCTACTGCTTAAAGAAAACCACCCTTTACCACTAATTTATTATCAGAGAATATTTGTGTACATTTCCCAAAAATCCACCTTGGGAATAATTACATTTATTCCCTCATTACAGCACATATCAAGATAACACCACTTTGGAGAAGCCTAAATAAACGCAAGGAGCGCATGCCAAAGGAAGGGACTTACTCTTTAACAGCGAATATCCTGCTCAGCCTCACTTATTTGTTCTTCACCCAGAAAAGTCCCAAGCTTGTGTACATTCCTGGTGTGAACACAACACCCTAGAAAGATGGAGCTCATTCCAACACCATGGACCACACAGGTCAGGGCAATGCAGGTGGGACTGGACAGAAGCAGAAACCTCTAGATATCTTAACTGCTAAGTGAGAGAGGTTTTTCCAACAGCAAACACACACACAGCTCAGCATTCTGGCAGTGAATACAGCAACAACCAGTGAAGATACACCACCAGTTATTGAAACAACCGGAGGATTTTCATAACTCTTTTCCCCATTGTATATCAACATTTCGATTTTCTTTATGTAACACTTGCACCGATTCGCTCAATGTGATCTAATCGATGTCAGACATTCAACTGCTCAAACAGAACACAGAAGTAAAAATAAAAGTTTATCTTACTGGTATAATATATTTTTTCCCAATTGTTCGCTTAATAAAATCTTACATAATTCCTTGTGCTATTAAGCTTTATTTTCAGCTGGGAGGATTCTTCTCTTTTGAATATATTTAGCCACACACCATTCTCATCCAGGCTGACGCCCCCAGTTACTCTGCCTATACAAACGAGAGCACATAAGAGGTGTTGCCGGCCAGTCTGAACTCTCTTCCCTTTTCTTCCAAAGAGGGGAATCATTCAAGAATAGTAATATCTACCCTAAATACCATAGGTGCATCATCACCCTAAAAATCACTCTACGGAAGAGTTAAATACCTTAATGCAAACCATAGCCCCACTATTCCTTTCTGTCCAAGCCCATGATAAATCATTCACTATCTTGCATGTGTTATTCAGCAGCGAGTAGTAAGATGACAACACACCAGAGTTACAGAGGAGGGCGACAGCGCAACTTGGAATTACCAACATCTCATAAATTGTACCAAAATTCATGCAAAAAATGGCAAAGCCAAGCAGTACTGGTAAAATAGAGGGGGGGGCGAGGAGATCACAAAAATCATAAGTGCAGTTGAAGTGTAAAAGCAAATTAGAACTTTAATAAAGGTTCATTGACTAAAAAGCATCGCACTCCTAATACCTCAGCAGCGTGAGCTTTTCTAAAAGCAATGCGAGACATATTTGTCACTACCAGTCATGACTGTCAATTTATACATGAAACTTATTTTCCATAAAAATAATGTATATGTCCACTTTTCCTAGCAGTATAACATTTTATGTGCTTTTAAAAAAGTAGGAAGCTGGAAGATAATCAAGTTCTGAAACACTAAGGAGTGGTATTATGTCCACAAGAATCTCAAGTTTATGCTTCATTGAGTCCATTTTGACAAACTCTTACATTTCTGAAACTTCAGATGACCCTGTTATAATCAGCATTTTCTGTTATAAGTAAGCATTTGGCAAAAATGATTGTGCAAGATTTTAAAATTCCACTACAAATAACCTACTTCCAAAAAAGCAAGTTCTTCCTATTCTCCAATCCCATTCTGCTTCCTGAACAAAACTGAAGTATAAATTTAGCAACAGAAAATAGTTTGAAGTTTAATTTTAATACGATGCCTTCACTATCGACATTTTCTCCAGAAAGCAGTACGTAACATTTAATTTAAAAGCTGTCATAAAGATTGGAGGACGTGTTTCCTGTTGTTATGTTAAATGGTCCTCAGGTTTAAAATTAAATGAACTAGAGAATATCAGGTAAGAAAACCAGATCAAGTCTCACTATCAGCACTCTTTACAGGACACAACAGAGAAGGGAAGTAGCTTGTCAGTGCCTCATTTATGTCTACACTAAAAAGAATTATTATATTACTGGTAATTCTTCTTAAGAAGTCATGTCACACTCCCAAAAAGAAAAATCCATATCCCATATCACCCCAAATGCTGCAAATTACTTTTGACAGCATTAATGATCAGAAATTTTATTCTTAAGTACCTGCATGAAAGCAGCTTAGTGAGAACAGAACAGAGAGAAGATTTCACCCTACTCCATCCCCCGATATCGTACTTCTGCTAAAAAAGTAGCGTGTCACAACACAGGATATGAAACTACAAAGATCCTCTAGGAAATCCAAGCAATTGGATACAGCTTCTGTTGAAGAAACCAGGGAAAAATAACTAATTTTAAAACTTATGAAAGAACAAAGACTGCAAATCTCCACACTACAGTAACACAGAAAGTGTGCCCCGCTTCGATGAAGAGACAGCACTTACAGACACTGCAAATTTAAGTATCCTGTGTGGGACAGACTAGTAAAGTCCCTTAACCAACAGGTAAACACAATTACATTCTCCGAGTCTTCTGGTCAAGATGTACAGGCATTTAACATTCTTTAAACTAAGAATACAAATAGTCAAAAAGGGACACCTCTAAACATAACAACAATGTAAGCCCATTGAATATCTAAAGCATCACTGCATACAGAATCCTTTCACAAAAAGGTTAACATTCAAAAAGCCCCCCACGCCACACAACTGGCCACTACCAAAACTAAATAGGAGTAAAATTCAGATATTGAAAGCACTGACTGCAATGGGTAAGTATTTACACCAAAACCTGTCAGAGGAATTTGTTGAATGTCATCAATAAAATTAAGAAACAAAAGACAGTGAAAGACATTTACCAAGTAAATTTGTTTGAAAAGGAACACTATTTTTAGCCTTTCTGCTCTTTCAGCATTAGCATTTGCTCTAATTTAACCAGAGCCACGAAAATCTATTAGGTTCCAGAACTGAGATGCAATGGTTGCTTCCAAAAGGAATCAAAAAGGACAACACGTTCCATGAATGCCACATAAGCCATCAGTATTGCAAAGGAGTCATGGAGACTCCTAAACTTGCAAAAGAAAAAAAACACTCCATTTTCATGTTCACTGATGTAAATAGAAGAATATGAACCCATGATTGGAGGTGACCAGCAATTTCCTAGAACACACACTACAAGAATCTAGTTTGCATTCAAGAACAAGGGTTACATTTGTCCCCAGCTGCTCCGATCGAAGTAAACTGATGAAAATGTATTTAGTCAATGCACAGATGTAGTCCAACTTGTCAAATCAACTGAGTGTATACACTACTGTTATCTTTCACCCTACAACCTCCTCAACCAGGATACGAATGTACATGCAACCATCTCCAGAAGAAATAATTTCTGGTGCATGATAGGTACACACACATTCAGGGATGGCATGTTCTCACGGGTGTCTGTTGATAGGCATGGCTGGCCAGGATGTTCAAGTCTAAGATGCTTCACAGAACAGCAGTAATGGCATTACAATCATTTATAATTATTTACATCCTTTTACTCAAAATGTATTTCATCAAAATTATCATACAAACATTTGTAAACTTAGTTTGATATGGTAACTAGCAACTGTGAGCTCTGTCTCCTAAAATAACAGTATGGATATACACTTCTTGTGATAAGAATCACTGTTATGTTGACTGTTAATACTTGCTTAAAATAATTGCATGGTTGCTTTTGATAACTTGCCCCTTGTATTCCACTCCTTTGCTTTTAATATTTATATATTTTAATATAATACTCATACAGAAAAATCCTAATGCAAGCAATCTGACTTGCTGAGGAAAAAATAGACATTTCTGAATCACTTCAGAAAATTCTTTACAAAAATCATAAAAATCATGGGGCTAAGAATATGTTTCCAAGTGTACTTATTGGACTGTTTGTTAAGTTATTTTAACTATTATAGCCTCTGAAATTATTCTAAAATTGGTACCTTAATTGTTTCATGCCTCAGCAGGTGTTAAAATTTATCTTCTGGATTTTCTAAATGCCAGCTCCATCAGGTTCTGAGCACTTATTCTTGCCCACTCAGAGTCAGGTCAACAAGACAGAATTTTTGCATAATATTTGCTGAAATGAAGTCTTAATTCTCTAATTATTCTCTCTACCAGCAGCCAAGAGACTAACAAATGCTTCCAAGACTGGTGTTTCTGACACCATTTAATGATACTTTTTTTCCCCTACCTACCTGCAAGAACAAACTAATCTGATAGAAATTTTGTGTACCATTTGTAAAAGTAATCCATCTACCACAAAACCATTGACTGTAACATTCAATACAGCACTGCACACAGAAGACAACCTCTGAATATTTCACTTCAATGTTCTTTTAAATTATAGAGGAAAAATAATAGATATTGTCACCATTAGTTATTTGCCTGTGTTATGGAGAAAGCATCATCCCACACAATTAAAAAGGCATGACTTTATTAATTAGTATATGTAAACATTCCTGACCATTTCCTCTACCTAAAGCAACTGGAACTCCCACTAGTGGTGAGATGTTCCAGACTTCTGTACTGAGATGCAGAAATCGCATTAAGAGGTCAGAAATCTCGTTTATCTTCAATACTTCAACTTAGAACAGACTGATTCTGTCCAGCAACAACCTAACCCAAAGATGTTTGAAGTGCTAAAAAAGAAAAAATTAAAAAAATTTAAAAACGCGTATGTACAGGCTGGAAGGCAGAGCCACCCTGCAGGAAGACCTGGATAGGCTGGAAGAGTGGGTTAACACGATCCTTATGAAGTTCAACAAGGATAAATGTGAGGTCTTGCACCTGGGAAACCATAATCCAGGAGTGCAGCACAGACTGGGACCTACCCGGCTGGGGAGCAGCTCCATGGAAAGGGACCTGGGGGTCTTGGGCAGCGAGCTCAATATGAGTGAATTTGCTGCTGTGGCAAAGAAAGCCAACAGGATGCTGGGTTGCATCAACAAGGACATCACCAGCAGAGATAAAGAAGCCATTCTCCCACTCTACTCAGCGCTTGTCAAGCCGCATCTGGAATACTCTGTTCAGCTTTGGTCCCCGCTACACAAAAAAGCTGTGGACAGGCTGGAGAGGGTCCAGAGAAGGGCCACCAAGATGATCAAAGGACTGGGAAGCCTGCCATATGAGGAAAGGCTGACAGAATTGGGTTTGTTCAGCCTTGAGAAAAGAGGGCTTAGGGGAGACCTTATCACCGTGTTCCAGTATTTTAAGGGTGGCTACAAAGAAGGTGGAGACTCCCTTTTTACAAGGAATCACATGGAAAAGACGAGGGGTAATGGGTACAAGTTACTCTTGGGGAGATTCCGATTGGAAACAGAGGAAAATTTTTCACAATGAGAACAATCAGCCATTAGAATAATCTCCCCAGGGAAGTGCTGGATTCCCCAACATTGGACACTTCTAAGGTTCAGCTGGGCAGGGTGCTGGGCCATCTTGTCTAGCCTGTGCTTTTGCCAAGAAAGGTCAGACCAGATGATCCCTGAGGTCCTTTCCAACCTGGTATTCTATGGTTTGTATGTACAAACTGTGCGGGAAACGGGCTGAGAATAAGTAGGAAACTATCACCACTTTTAACTCTATAACCAAGATTATACGAGCAGCAATGCACTTGTCCAAGAACTATTAATACTTTACAAAGGAACACATCACACAACTTTATCATTGAAGACAGTACCACTGCTGTTACTGTACAAACCAGACTGACAGTTCCCAAATTACTGACTTCAAAATCCAAGCTACAAGTCTCCACCACAGAAATCTTTTCCTAAGTCTTCTGCATAGAGCAAAAAAGGTTTAGCTGAAATGGAACATTTTTATCTGATTTTATCCTATCTAGAAATTGGATACCTCCAAGTGGAGGTTTATTCTCCTCAATGACTGTAAGGTGGGTAGAAGCTTTGCTTTAAATCTTTACTGCTTCTTTCAAATTGAAAAAGATGCTTTGAAATATGCTGCATTTTTCTCTTAAAGAAATAATATTAGGAGAATTAAAGAATTCTTAAAGAATTAATATTAATATAGGATAAATGTTATTTTGATGGCCGTATTCAAAATATCTAAACATCTTCACAAACTGATGAAATACAACAAATACCGACGTGAAAAAATTACAGCCATAAACTTATTTAAAAATGTAGGTTTTTAAAATACTTTAAATTATATGCAAAACCAAATTAATAGATATTTTGATGGAGAAAAAGAGTGCAATTAGGGAAAAAGGAAGTACTGCTAGAAAAGGAGAAGAACTGGATAGAATTAAGATAAAGACAAAGGAAAAATGCGTGAAGGAGGAAATCCTATAGAAAGGAAGAAGGCTGAGAATGAACTGCACCACTAAGCCTTGCGTTCCTAGGAGAAAGTTGATGTGAGGGAAATCTACAATCCAGAAAAACAAGAAAATCACATTCAAAGAACAAATTTCAGAGCTAACTGAATGATCATTTCAGTAGAGAACAGAACACCTTCCGTCACTGCTGCTTTATATGAAACTGGGCTTAGATGAGGACAAGATGTTAGGAAATGTGGAAAAGGAGTCCCTTAGGACACATCTCTCTGGTCCAATACAACATCCGAAGGCTCCAGCAATTTTCTGTGGAGGACTATTAATGTTGCTTTTATACAGCTGTAGCAGATGGTATGATTCACTTATCTCAAAATACAAGAGCTCAGGGAACCTGATGATATTATCAGGCATCAAGTTAGAACAAATAAAAAAAGTGCCTTTCATGCAAATATTGAAACTATGGATATCATGTTGCGGGGAGAGGACTAATATTTAACACGTTTTTTTAGAGATATCAAACTTGAAAAAAAAGACTATGCTGGTGATAGTACACAAATACAACCCTCAACTGTTGTTTTTTCTCCACCACCACCACCACCCCCCGATGTCCTTAAACTACTGTTGGAGCATTAAAGGTAACGCAAGGTAGAAAAATAATCTATTTCCCCCTTCTGTTAGGCTTCCATTAGCACCTGCTGTTGGGCACTGCCAGCGACTGGACACCTGGTCAGGCATACTTCTATTGTGAACCAGTACTGTACTACTGATGGTCTTGTGATTTAGCAAGACCTTTAGATCTAAAGAGCTTAGGAGAGAGGAAAAAACATTCAAGAGAAAAAGAACATGTAATCAAAACACCTTCTACCTCCTCAAGTGTCCAGAAAGACATTTCTTCACCATCCCAGCTTCTGTATTTATCACATAAGGAAGTAGCACAGAATTTCTGAAAGTTCAGAAGTATTGTCTCAAAGGTTTTAAAAATAAGAAACTCTGTTGCAAAGAGAGCCACCATCCATTCAAGTTTTCACTCCTCAAGTCTCAGCTGGAGCAAGCAGGAGTCCTACACAAAGCCAGCAAGGTTTTTTTTAATCATGCAAATGATTAAAAAAATACAATAAAATCATGCTTTTCTGCCAAGACCCTGAGGTTGTTTTTTTTCCCCTTAATGGAAGGCAGACAGCTTCAAGACATGTCCTGTTCCCCCCTGCTCCCCATACAGGTCTTTGCCTCCCCAAGCTGCATCATGGAAAGAAACACACACACCAAGGAACTAAAGAACAGGAGCAAGAAAGGCTCCAACAGTATTAGAAATCTCTGCCATTATCTGGGGATGATGGGCAGGCACTGGGATAAAAAAAGCCATTTGTTATTATAAAACAGGGTACAACACAAAATGAAGATTAGAAATGAAAACTAGCAAAATTGAAAATGTAATCTGCAAGTCAACACAAAAGATAAATTTTTTTTTTTAGTTTAATTCTTTAGAAGTTTTGCATAATACTTACAAAAGTTTAGGAAATGTGAAAAAATATTCATCAGTGCTAATAGGACAGTTCTTAATGAAGAAACCTTAAAAAAATCCTCAAAGGACTCTAAACATCTGTAAATCCACAGGCATGGTAAAGAGCATAATTACTGACTATGTGAACTAACAGGGGGGAAAAAAAAATTCAAAGTGAGTACTATAAAAATCATAAAGAGGATAGTAAAAGATAATGGCAATGGCAGGTCTATTCAACAGAAACAAGATCTTAAAACACGCGCATTTTAACAGCAAAGAACAATTAATGTAAGTAGCTAAAAACAAAATACTTCAGTGGGATGTCAATCAGTAACACAGAGCTGACAACTGTGCTTTAATTAAATTTGAGACTGTTACCAATTAGTTAGTCTAGAGCACTACAGGCTTCATGCTGCCTATGACTCAGTGCACTGACTCATCCAGTAAAACTTTTCTTACAGAACTATCCAGGCACCCACAAGGATGCAAGATCAAAAGGAAAGTAGTTTCATTGACCTTCTTAGCAAAAGTCTTGTTTTAAATTTAGATGACCAAAAGTATATACTGACATAACTGTTCAAATAGGTTTATGAGAAGAGAATTTCAGGAGCATTGTTTTAACTCCATTTCAGATAAACATCTCAAAAAATCAAAAATACAAGTAATGTTTTATACTGTTTGAAGCTGAAGCAGCAGATTTTAAATCTGCTTTTTCATAAGCTGCCCAAGTAGCATTATTTATTATTAATAAAATATCTATCATTTTTCATTGAAAGATCCTGTTCTCTGCCACTTAGAGTCCTGACTGATTTTAACAATGGGAAGCTGAAATTTTTCTATGTCAGAAGTACGGTCTTCAGCTGATGGAGGGTGGGGGTGGGAAAGAGTGACAAAAAGTCTTCAGCCATTTCCCTGTTCAGGGAAAAAAACATTTGCTTAGATTTTAAAATTACAACAATTCTACCATTGTGCTAATCAGTAATGGCATCTTCAAGTTCTGAAATAAAAATAACAGGAGGATAATCCTGGGTGAAAAAACTCTTCTATTTATATTCTCATGGACCTCCAAAAACACGTTAGATTTAAAAGCAAGACTTCTCTCCCAGTTGTTCTTGGTGATTGCTCAGGCTATGACGTCTAAGCTGCCAAGCGCAGGATCTCAGAAAAGGCAAGTTGTCTCTCTTGCTCTCTCAGATTCCACTTTGGTAGTGCCAATACAAAGAGAGCAATCAAAGGAGAGTGGATGAGAGGTGTCCAAAACCAAGACAGACAACCTCTTGAGAAGCCCGACCATACATATGTACAAACTGATGCAAACACCTCATTGTTTCTCAGAACCGGCTGCTCAGTGTCACCTTCAGCCCGAGCTGCACACTGGCCCTGTAGTCACAGGCTGGATCAGCCTCCTTATTCACCTGAAAACCAATGGCAAGTACATTGATAGTTTTGGTGTGAGCTCACTCCGTGGCTGCACAACCAGCAGAGCAGAGAGGCAGCAAGAACGTATACCCAGATAGCAGCTTGTGCAGCACAGTTTGAGATCTGTCAGGCCATCTGATAAGCAGGACCAGACAAATCTGAAAAAAAGTTGAACTTTAGGCCTGGAGCAAAGGGTGGAACAGGTAAGGCTCCTGAGAGTTAAAGTCACAGAATGGTTAGAGTTGGAAGGGACCTTAAGGATCATCTAGTTCCAACCCCCCTGCCATGGGCAGGGACACCTCCCACTAGACCAGGTTGCTCAAAGCCCCATCCAGCCTGGCCTTGATGATAAAATAAGCATGAATGTTGCAATTAAGACAGAACCTTATAGCATGTTTTTCCCCAGAACCTACACTAGAATCTACAAATCTCAGTATTTAACATCAATTTTTACCAATTGAAAAAGCTGTAACTTCACTGGGAACAGGCACACTTCATCTCCTTCTCACAGCAAAGTTAGAGAATGGCAACTTACTGAGTATCGGTACTAAGGGTACAGTTTCACAAGATGGTAAGTATTGGGGGGGGAGGGGGAGGGAGGAAGGAGCAATTCTGCACTATTTTCTCATGGGCAAGTATTCCTTCTTCTAGTTCATTTCTCCCAGCACTGGTACTTACCAGGTACTTCCATAAGCCAATTTAACTTACCAGCATGGCATAGAAAACTGACACAGAAGAAAAAGCTGTATTGTTTTCTGCCACATCAGTGTGTTTAACTGATTTGCAGAACAGTCGGGAAGGGACAGGAGCATACGGAGATGGAGATGCATGGGGAGCAGGGAAGCTGGACTTGCCCCCTTCAGTGGCAGCAAGACATTTCACCGGCTTACCTGTTCATCCTGACTCTTCCAGCAAACTCTGTAGGAATGAATCAACTCCTTCAATTTGAGTTTCCTTTTCAAAAGCAAAGCAACGTTGGAAATTGCAATATCCAACACAGTAACTAAGAAATGCACTCAGCTGACAGATGAACACTGGAGCTTCTGCCACACAGCTCTTGTCTGATTCTCAGGAAGTCACCATATCAAACAGATAGGTCACATTATTGGTTCTCATTCTTCTGGCTATAGAACTCAGGATGTCCAGATCTGCTTCCCAGAGACACTGTGACCTCAACAACTGCAAGTGGATGTTCACTCCAATGTGTTTCAAAGCTCTAAACCAAATGATTAACTCAAAATGTTAACCTCTCTGAAGAAGGAGGAAAAGGGGCATTTCTGCTTGGGCACCCAAAGCGTAATTTTAGTATTGATGCCTCTAAGTTCTGCAAAGTAGAGGTAATATTACTGTGTTATCTTATAGGACAGCTGTAAAGATAAATTCCGTGTAATGAATTTGAACGAATGAATTTATCTACGAAGATAATATGTGAAGAACAAGTGTTGTAGGCATATAATTCAAGAGACAAAAATCTGAATTCAAAGTAAAGTTTGAATAGTGAAGAGCATACATGCCATGCCCGTGTACGAGAACAAAACCAAATGAAATAGCTTATTCACCCAGCACTCTCAGGCTTCGCCTACCTTAGCAGGCCAGTGGAAGAAGATTCTCAAAGGGCAGAAAGTTTTTTCCGAGACATACGTGCCAGTGGGATTTACTTCGGACCATTTCTACTTTGGTTCTTCAGGCCGAATATTTATTAACAGTTGGAGCACAAGGTGCACTCTCAGAATCCATCTCCTGGCTCAGCCTGAAGAAATCCAGTTTGTGCACTGCAGTGTGAACCATCTGCTTCAAGCAGGGACAATCAATACATTCTCTCAAAAGCAGATTCTATACTCAAGAACTGAAATGCTAATGCAGATGAACCCTATGTTGCACTAAAAAAAAAGCGTGTTTTTAAAAATGTACTATTTTAAAATATAATTTTTAAGTGTAATTATGTTTTAAGATGTATTTTTTTAAATGTAATCTAAAAACATTTTCCAAGGGAAGCTCACAAAATACAGAAACAATTAATGCAATCTGGGAAACCTTTCAATGCCGCAATTGTAAGTGACAACTAAACAATTCAGTTATCCTCTACTGTATTATTAAAACCCTACAAATTGGAAAACAGATGACGTAAACGGTATCTATCATGCCAACATGCATTTTTCATATATTTAGTTGAGTATTTTGTAACACTACTTTGATGCTCCAGTCAACTTCCTTTCTCTTGGTAGAGTTAAGACTGGATATAAAATACAGACCACTGCGTAATGCAACTTTTTAACGTCTGTACAAACAATACCTGTTCAACCATAAACCAATGGTTAGACCAATAGTCGTACATAGTCTTGAATTTAAAAGAAAAAAGTATTTTTTACACATTTGCTATAAAAAAAAGATACTTATTAGTGCTTCCAGTATACCAACTACAGAAATCCAAAAATACTGCAGAAAGTCATCTTAAGCACTACTTCTCTTTTTATGGGCCAAGAAAGCTGTTAAGTATTTTCGCTGTAGAAATCTAGTGTATTTAGTGTTTCTTCATGTTTTTATT